>JANJGK010008444.1:0-26524 GCA_039081455.1 Macrobrachium rosenbergii
GTGCTTCACTTTCTGCAAACTGTATATTCTTGAAGATAAACTATTTTAAGTATTGATATCTCTCAGGATGGTGTATAGAGACAAGTTCTTTAATTTCTTCACTTTAATAAAGAACTTAGTATCATAAAGATCAGTACAAAATTAACAGGTTACAGTGGTATAAACGAAATCACTCTTGAGTAATTAACTTGACTCAGTCTATATGGGGAACACAAAAGCGAGGGGAGACGTACTCTCCCTTAGTGGACACAGTTAGAATCTGCTCTTCTCCTGTTGCTCTCCAGACTGTCGAACCCCTCGATTTCTTGTTATCTGCAATCTCCACCTCCTTCTAGTCCTATTGGAAGGATTTATCTGCAAGGCATCCCCTTCAAATAGTTGATTGGGAAGGCCTGTAGTGGGTGTGATTCAAATCCACCCCTATAGCATGTTTGATTGGAGGGTGTTGAAGTACATCACTTTGTCCAGCCCCCAATTTCCTGGAATTTCCATGAAAATGCTTCCTATTGTAGGTGGAGTTATAGACCTGGCTGATGTAAACTTTTTGGCTGTGCTGACTCATGATCTGGTTAACTTAATCGCAAGACCACTACTTCCCACTTTTATGATCGGTTTTATGGCTTTAGACGCGATATACCTGCTCACTGTTTTGGAGTTCGTGCAAAGTTCTACCTCGGTCAGGGTATTTGAATCCATGATAATAACAACAGCTTCTCTTTTTATTCTTATGTTTCTCTCTCTCTCTCTCTCTCTCTCTCTCTCTCTCTCTCTCTCTCTCTCTCTCTCTCTCTCTCTCTCTCTACTTTTTCAATTTTCTATATTTCTCTTTCTCTCTCTTTTCTACCTACCTTCCCTAGCTACACTGCATCACTCAGTCACGCTACCTCACACTGCCCTCAGTGTGACAATAAGAATACAGTTAAATGGATGACTGGAAAATTACACAATTAGAATAAAGCAGTTATATGATTGCCCATCAAGTAATACTCTCCAAAAAATATGCAAATTGCACAGTGTCAATGTACTAATGTAAAAAAAATCAAATTGAGAATATATTGTAGAAAATTCACCTATTATATCATGAATCATAAGAGATATACATATACATATATATAATGAATTACTACAGTGTAAAAAATGGTTAACTGTTATAAACATATAAGGCAAATAATAATATACAAAAAAGTCAGTAGTAAATCATGCCTATAAGATCATTTTACTTCTTCATAGGCACTTTTTATTTCTGTAATAATCTTTTCAATATTTGAAATTACTACACATTTGACTAGAATTGCAAACACTAATATTACAGTTATGATTATGATCAAATTGAACAGAGACAGAATTGGTGAAACCTTTTCTTTGTAATAGAAAAACTCATCTACTAATGGTAACTCTTTTAGTTGTTTTAACTCTAATTGAGACAACCTAAATTCTTTAACTTCACTAGAGTAGTGCATGTATGGGGCATTTTTATGGTTGTTATTTATGTGAAAACATGAGGTTCACAATATAATTTATTTGGAATAACGAACTTGCAAGACTTATCAAAAGCATGGACATTATTGCAATTAATTTCAGTACTTATATTATGGCAGTTAATAGTTGCTGTTACTGTATTTAGTGAAAATACAAAAATTTACTGTTCTACTAGAATGGAAACATAATCATGTTTGGATAATTGTGTGCACAGTTCTTGTTCTTGATTTTTGTTTTCAATTATTTCTTGAACACAAGGATAGGCAGTAGCAGTTTCGTAAAGGTTGTGAATGTTGCCGATATACTCCTTATCCTTCAAAATTGTGCAATCTCTTAATTGAACATCAGTAATAAATGACATCATTAGCCCATGTTCTTCTAATGCAAAATTGATATGGTTGACATTTGAGATAATTACATTTTCCTTTATCGACGTGGGGAAGGGATGTATGGACATCAGTACAGCTGCATCTTTTTGGTTAAATGGTAACACTAAAATAATTTTATTAGTAACCACCTTGGTGGTTATTAAATTGTAATATACCATGATATCCTTTACCATAGGGGTCTAATGCCCTTCTACCAAAAAATCACTAATTATGCCCTCTAACTCCCTTGGAGTAATTAATGCTGGGCTTAATATTCCTTTATAGGCTAACAAAATGGCATTTAACATATTTTTGTGGTCTTGCAAGAGAGTTCTTACATTATTAATAAAGGTATTTAAATACTGTTCATCTATTAATACATTAATTTCCCTACTAATGTTGTGATTCACCACATTAATGAATAACTTTAGTTTTTCTAACTCTTGGTTATTTAAGTTTTGATATTTTATCACTTTGTTCAATACAATGCCCCTTGTTGCTGCCCATTGCTCCAGCTTGTCTATGCGGGCCCTTTCTTTTTCTACATTAGAGTCAGTTGCTAAATTTTCATGGGATATATCTGAATTCTGGGGTAAATTCTAACACACTAATGAGCCATCTATTGAACTTCATGTTATTTGTAAAAGTTCTCTTCTTAAACAAATCACAAATTGTTTTCTGATCCGTAAGTACATTGACTTTATGTCCTAAGATTATGTGTCTAAATTTCCTTAGACCCCAGTATAATGCTAAACATTCTCTTTCTGTTGTACTAGAATTTCTCTCTGCAGCATTTAAGACTCTACTGGCATAATATACCGCTCTCATTCTTGTTTTGTCCTTTTGTAATAATACAGCCCCTACCCTGGTACTTCAGGCATCACAGGCTAAGTAAAAGTCTTTGGAGAAATCTGGGTAGACTAGTACAGGATTCCTGATCATTTTACTCTTTAGTGTTTGGAAGGCTGTCTCTTCCTCTTTATTCCATTCACATATTTGACATCTTTCTTTGTTAATTCTGTTAATAGTCTGGCTATTGTAGCAAAACCTTTAATGAAAGGTCTATAATAGCCTACCATTCCTAGGAATTGTCTCAATGCTTTCAAATTTGTAGGAGCTTGGTATTCAACTATTGCTTTTATCTTGCCACCTTGCATTCACAGACCATCTTCACTAATTACATGTCCTAAGTGTTCCAAGGATTTCATTAAGAATTGACATTTCTTTAATTTGATTTTTAATCCTGCTCTTCTTAATCTTTCTAGGACTATTTCTAAAGTTTTGAGGTGACTTTCTAAATCTTTGGTAAAAATGATAACATCATCTAAGTAAACTGCAACATTTTCTATATCCCCTAGTATTTGAAACATTAATCTAACAAACGTTAAAGGAGCCGAAGTGAGTGCAAATGGTATGACTTCAAATTGTAAGTGTTCTTTATGTGTGCTGAAGGCTGTGTATGGTTTCGACTCTTCGTCTAAAGGTACTTGCCAGTATCCACTGAGTATATCTAAAGATGAAAATATCCTTGCACCTCCTAATTTAGCTAACATATCTTGACTCACAGGCATTGGCATTCTATCGGGAATGGTGTTGGAATTTAACTTTCTATAATCTATCACAAGTCTCCAATTTCCATCTTTCTTTAAAACAAGTAGTAACGGAGAATTATATGGAGATTTGGAAGGAATGACTACCCCATCTTTCTTCATTTCTTCTATTAAATTATCAACTATGGGTCTTTGGCTTATTGGTAATCTGTAATTATGAATAAAGAATGGTTTTGTTCCATCATCTAATACAATTTTATGTCTTAGGACATTTGTTCTACCTAATTTATATCCTTCTATTGCTATTACATCTCTGTATTTTTCTAATACCTGAATTAATTTATTCTTGTTTTCTGGAAAATCTGTTTTATTCACTTCTTTGCTTAATTCAGATGTTTGACCAGTTACAGAGAAAAATGCTTTTTCTTCTAATGTTAGTAATGGAATGTTAACAGGTATTCCTTTGCAAAAGACGATGCCTGCATATAGTATTAGTTTGTTATCCGAGTAGTTTTGGATATAAACTTCACAAGTATCACCCTTCATGTGGACTAAAGAATTATCCATCCTGACTAATTCTGGCAACTCTTCATTTAGTAAAAGAACTTTTTTAACTTCTAATTCTTCTTTTCCCCTTAGATGTATTATTGTTAAACACTTTGGATGCAAAATTACCTGTCTATTTAGTATGAATTGTACTTTATCATCAGTAGTGCTTACACAACATATTTCTTCATCTTTTATCTCTGCAAAGTAACAATGTTCTGTTTCTACACTGCTTTTTTCAGTCACTGCTATTATATCATTTATATCTACTTTACTTATTTTATTTAACAACAGTACCTCATTTACTAATTTCCCTTCATTATCACAACTGATTACTGCATTGCTATAACTATCTGTATTTATCTCTGCATATTTATCATCATAGACGTCTTGTTCCTCGTCATATTCAGAACATTGGGGATCACCTTCATTTATTTCTGGGTCATTTTTTTTTTTTGGAGGATATAATTTCTAGTCTGTAATTGTGGGAATTCCTCCTTTCTAATTCTTTCCATTTTATTTTGATTGTTCTCTTGATGATTATTTATTTTATGTATGTCTTTCTCGCTTGTTGAAGTCGTCTCAGACAAACTGATCAGATTTGGGTGAAACTTTCCTTCTTCAAGCGTAAAGCATACGCTCCTTTTATTATTTTGTTTCAGGCTAATTCTTCCTTCTTTGCAGTCTAGGGTGATTCCACATCTCTTCATTAAATTAAATGAAAACAACATCTGTACGGGAAAAAACCTGTCTTCTACAACTGGAAAACTTTCAACAGTTTTATGTGAAGAAAGGTCTATTTCTAAGTTCACATTTCCTAAACTTTTAATCTGTTTACCCGCTCCTCTTTTTATTATTTTGCTCTGACCCTGAATTAGCGTTTCTTTAACGCCTAAGTAATTTGTTAATGTATGTTTATCAATTATGCTCACAGTACTACCTGAATCCATAAGGACAGTGCATAATTTATTCTGTATTGGAACCTTAATGATAGGTAAATCCTTTCTGATTATTTCTTCTTCGTCCATGGAAAATACAACTTCTTTACTCTGCAAATAGGATAGTGTGGATGAACCTTCACTTCCCCTTTTTGCTAACTCTTCTACTCTTATATTATCTTGAAGGGACTTTCTTGTGTTATTCTTTATAGGGCTAAATTGTCATTGACTTGAAGAGTTATTTGATGTTGAGCGATTACTGCTTAATTCAACTATTTCTTTATTTCCTTCTTGTGTTCTAAACCAGCAATTCTTCGTTAAATGTCCTACTTCCTTACAAACCGTGCAGATTCTAGGTTTTCTACACTCGTTTGTAAAATAATTTGTATACCCGCAGTTTCCACAGGCTGTTTTTGGTCTCGCCCCTTGAGCGGAATAGTTTACTTGGGTTGAATTATTTGTGTTTGAGTTTTGACCATATCTGTAAGGTTTGGGAGGTCCACTATTTGTTTGATGGTATCTTTCTTTTTGGTCTGGATTTCATTTTCTTTTAGTACTTTGGGCACATTTTCCTTGGAAGGTATTTGGTTTAATTCCTACTTGTCTGGAATTATCATAAAACTTATTATTCATTTTAAAAGTAGGGTTATTGTTTCTGCCCTTTCTTTAATTATGTGCTTTTGTTGTTCCTACAAATTCCTTGGATTGATTTATCTCTTTCTTTTGTATTTCTTCTCTCATTGTCTTCAATGTTTGAAGGCTGGTTTTCTTGGGATCAAGTTGTATTTTTCTGAAAGCCTTCTTTTCCTCTTCTCCAAGGGCATTATATATTGTTCCAAATGACAAGTAATTCGGAACATGTCTTAGCTCAACTAAGTTACTGGCACTACTTCAAACTGAATCTTATCTCCTATAGTAATGCCTGTTTTCTTAAAGTCTTCTGTTATTTTCTCTGTTGCATTCTCCACGATTGAGTACAAATTAGCAATTGTTTTATATTGCGGGTTAAGGAATCTAGTTATGTTACAAAATCATCGTCTTTTTGTCTTCGAGATGGTGACGTCACAAGTTGCACAGAGCTCCGTTTTCTGTTAGCAGAGTGATAAGTAACAAGTTTTCTGTTCTTCTTTTAGGAGAGGGCTAACTTTCGCTTTTCGCCCGTTTTCCTTCTTCCCTTCTTATGTTGTTACGTGCGGGTCGTCGAATATTTCACAAAATGGCGGACGCAGGGACGTCGCAGTCAATTGTGAGTCACAGGCTCACGAACTTTAATGCAGGCATTACAAACTTTAAGGGCCTAGTTGATGGAAAATTAACTCAAAATGTGGAGACATTTATTGAATCAGTAGATAATTATCTGAATTCTAGGAAGATTACGGGTGGCGCTGATGCTTTGAGAGAAGCAAAGGCTTTCTTGGATCTAGACAAAGGAGACATTGGAGAACGAGCACGAGGTTTCGGGTTCAGAAAGTGTAAAACTTGGAAAGAACTTCAGGAATTTTTACGTACGTCGTACGGTGAGATTGACCGCGGATGCGTCGTTCGGAATTTACGAGCTCTGATCAGAACTAAGAAAGGTAATGATTCATTAATAGCGTACAGTATTCGTTTATTTGATGCAGTAGGTGAGTTAAAGAAATCTATGATAAACTCTCCATGGGTAAATGGAAATAATATCTCCCTAGATAATTTTGAAAAACTGATACACTTTGCCTGCCTTTTAACGTCAGTCCCAGATACAATTACAGATAGTTTTGATAAAAGAATTGATCAGGACACAGATGAATCCTTTTTGTTTGCACAGATTAACAAAAATCTATCAAAATGCCCGACGCTGGACAGTAGTTTTGTGAAGGGAGGTGCTAAAATTTCAGCAACAGTTTCAAAACCACAGAATAATGCAAATTCCTCAAATCTAGGAAACGATGCAGGAGTGAAATCATGTGCGCGGGTGGAATCGAAGAAAACCTCAGAGAGATCAGTAACAACAATTCGTTGTTTTAATTGTGATAAAATAGGACATAGTAAATCAAATTGCAGAGTGAGATATTGTTCAGCTTGCAAATCTTCAGACCATGGGTGGAGATTTTGCCCAGCCACAAAGAAGAGAGAATATTCAGGGAAAACACGGGGTAGATTTAATAGATATGGCAGAAGAATTTCACATGATGCAAGTTCTAGGTACACAAACGATCATCAGAATTTTCACAAGATAAGTTCGAAGACGGACACAGGATAATGAGCAATCAGGTCTTAGAATCACCAGAACCTAGGCCGATTGTACATGGATTTTCTAATGGCATTGAAATTTCTATCTTCATTGATTCTGGTAGCTCAGTTAACCTAATAGATGCTGATCGTTTTCACTCGAAATTTCCAGAGTGTAAATTAGTCCCTACTAATGAGACAGTGTGTGACTCCAGCTCCATTTCCCTGAGCACTTCGGTCACCTCTCTTCGCAGGTCATCGAGGCTTGGTATACCATGATAGTTCAATGTGCGTTCTTCATCACGATCCTTTAAGGTACTACCAATGTTTTCACACACATTAAGGTTAGGGGAGCTACCTGGAAATTCACTTGATGAGAAGAAATCAATACTACTGTTTTGAAGCAGCTCCTATGTATGAGGAACCTTGAAACATGGTGCCTTATCATGCAAAAATGATAACACATTTTCAGGATCTTTGAGGAAAGGATATACTCCACCAGTAAGCACAGTTTCTCTGAAGTATTCGCCTTTCCATGACTGTCCTTTTTCTTTGATGATCCACATCATTTGGCTGTGAAACAGAGAAAAATTCCCAAACATTCAGGAAATTTCACAACTTGGCGATACCGCACGTCATTGCTGATATCATCCAACTTTGAAACCCAAATGTTGCCATTTTTATGATTTGGCTTCCTGACTGTGTAAATGAAGAATTAATCTGATGCGGCAACATGGAGAAAGTCAGCTTCATCCCAATCTTTAAGAAATTAACCACAAAACCTTGCACGGTCTTCTCTCTATTGCTGAGTGATGTTGGTCTTGCTGATAACATGAAATGGCTTGATACCAGATTTTTTCAACTCATAATATACAGCACTATAACTTCTCTTCTTTCCACTTTTCGTTTCTAGTTGAAGCGCCAATTTATGTAAAGACTTTCTTCCTCTACCCACTGCCTCAGCTATGATGTTTTTTGACTCTTGAGAAAGGACTTCAGGCATTCAAAGATTCCCACTCTTTTTGCAATGACAGTCTTATGGATTTTTGTTCCAGTTTCTTTTAACAAAGGATCTCTTTTAATGTATTTAGCTATCCTGGAACGTGAAATGAAGGATGCGCCAGCATCCCTGGCCTCTCTGAAGGTTATAGCCAGGGTTCGGTCAATCTTTGGGTTCAATGTCACAGGTCTGTTGCTTTAACTGTAGTAGGCAGGGTCACACCAAAAAGATTTGCAAGGTGAGATATTGTGATGCCTGCAAGACTTCAGAGCACAATTGGAGGTTTTGTCCGGTTCTTAAATGAGATAAATTTAGGATTGCACCTCAGGGTTCTGACATTTCTAATAGAAGAACTCCTTGAGGGTTTTTTTCTGGGGTTTCTAGGGACCGGCAGAATTTTTGGAGGACCGAACTATAAAATGGGAAAAGATGATGGGTGTTTTCTGTGATATAGGACTTTTATCTGAGCCCTTAAGAGCTGAAGCCAATTGTGAATGGGTCTCTGCACGGTGTTGATATCTTGGTATTTATTGATACTGCTGCATCTGTTAATCTGACGAATTATGATTTATATCGATCGATGTTTTCCGATCGCTGTATGAGGCCTATGAAAGAGACAGTATTTGATGTTCAGGCAAATAGGTTAAGTGTTTTGGGTTGCTTAGCCATTTGTTTGTCATTGGGAAGAAAAGTTTTTATACAGCCATTTTTGGTTTTATGAGGGGCTGGATTGTGTAATACACTGTTACTGGGTCATCAAGCTTGCTGGTGAAACAGAATCTCGGTTCATAAGGGGGTAGGCTGTATAACGGTTGGGGTACCTGTGGTTTTTGTCCTATACAAGGGAATTGATGAGATTAAAAGGGATCATGATGAGGGATAAGGTGTTGATAACAGTTTACTGGTTGATCCTGAATATATTTCTGAGGGGAAAAAGTGTTATAAAGATATTTTATTAGAAGATGTGATTTTGGACTCAGGTACGGTTGTTCTTCCTCTGATGAAAGTCCAAGTGAAAGATGTGAAAATGCCCAGACAGGCGTAAGTGAGTGAGGGTAGCAAGAAGCTCAAGGGTGTAGTGAGTATGGTTTCTATAAGCAATGTGTCCAATACAGGGGTTACTTGGTTAGAATTACTAAACTGCAACAATTCAGTTTGGAGATATCAGAAGGATACATATGTGGTAGATTTTGAAGATTTGGTTGATGAAAATAATTTAGTTTCTATTATAGGGGACAACAATGAATATCCAGAGGCAGAATTACAGGCTAGGAGACAGTTTTTTAGGGATGATTTTGCTAATACTGATTATATAGAGTATATAGAGAGGGGTGGAAAATGTTCTGGCTGAGTTTACAGATATTGTCACTCCTAAAGGGAATAAGATGGGTTCATTTGGAGGATGAGACCAAGCTATTTTTGTCCCTTCATACAGGATTCCTTTTAAGATTATGGAACAGATAGAGCACAAGGTCAATAAGTGGGAAGAGGAAGGTATAATTAGGCCCAGTTCTCCACCTTTTAATTTTCCATTGTTAGCAGTGCCTAAAAACGATGGCTCAGTACCAGTGTGTGGATTTTCGTAAGTTGAATGGTAAGTCGATCCTGGACTGCTATCCTGTGGCATGTTTGCTGGGTTTGTTTGTGGAAATCGGGTGGTAAAAACATTTATTCTTCAATTGATCTGTTGCAGGGATTTTTGCCTGTTCCTCTTAGTGAAGAGATCGTAAGTATACTGCTTTCTCTTTGTCAAAGGGACATTATGAATTTACATGGATGCTGTTTGGTTTGTCAGGTAGCCCTATGGCTTTTACAATAATAGTAAATACAGTTTTCCATGGATTGCTAGGGAAGTGCATTTTCGTGTATGTGGACAATATCTTGATTGCCACTGATTCCGTTGAGGAACATTTAGAGGTACTTAGGGAGGTTCTTAGGAGGCTGAGGTCAGCAGGTTTGAAAATTAAATTAGCCAAGTGTGATTTCTTTAAGAAGCAGATAGTATATTTGGGTCATGTTATTTCTAAGGAAGGTGTCAGGGTAAATGGGAACAAGGTTAGGGCAATCATGGATTTTTCTACTCCTAAAACTAAGAAGCAGATTCATTCTTTCTTGGGTATGGCGGGATTTTTCCGTAGGTTTGTGAAAGGTTTTCCTCCCTATAGTCTCCTTTGACCGACTTGTTAAGGGATAACGTGCAGTTTGAGTGGGTTGAAGGGCAACAGTTGGTCTTTCAGAAAACTAAAGAGGCATTAATGAGTCCCAGGTGCTGAAGTTTCCAGATTTCGAGCAACCTTTTACATTGGTGACATAAGGAGCTTGCTTTATGCAGAAATTTGAGGGTAAATTGCATCCTGTCACATTCTACAGTAGGAAGTTTAAGATGTGAGGGAGTAATCAGATGTCTACGTGCATGATGGACAAGGAGAAGTTCGTGGTAGTGACTAGTTTGGTTCATTTTAAGATGTTATTGTTGGGCAACAAAGTTGAGGTTCTTACAGATCATAAGCTGTTGTTACATCTTTTTAATAAGCTGGATCTTTCTCATAAGAGAGCTACATGGTTTTTTACAACTAGAGATTTTGACACCAAGCTGAGGTATATAGACGGTAGACATAATGTTGTAGCTGATACCCTTAGTAGGAGTTTTTACAATTCAGATGGCTGTGCGAGACTGCTGAGTTATTATAACAGCTTCCCACGGAAGAAAATATACAAGCCCTCATTCGGGCTTGTATGTTGATATCCAAGCAGTCTGCACAGCTGATTTACTGTATTCTTCTCCCAACAGGAAATGGAAAAACTTTTACTTTACTCTATCGTAATGCAAAATGGAAAATGCTTCCATCACATTAATACTAAAGTACTTTAACATGGCCCATTAATTTCTTCAAGTTTACGGTATACGTTACTTTAAGATTACGAGGACAAGATAATTTTGAGGCAGGAGACAAAATTTAAGAATTAATTTACATATAAGTTCCTTAATTCTAAATCAACAAGGCATGCGGTTAGTACAGTCTGCCTTGAAGAGGCTGTATAAATAATAAAACAGCGTTTATTTTTGTAAATGGCATCCCCTTTACGTGATATTGTAATGACTATACCTAATTCGTCAACTTGGCCCTTACTCTGGGGTGTTTTGACAGTTGTAGGTGAGCAAGAGTATTTGCGAGTTTTAATTCGCTAACCTTAAACTACGCTAATTTTATGCATCCACTGCCCACCCTCTGGTACGAGCTATAAATAGACACTCAATGTTATGATGGGGTTTGCAGACAAAGGAAGTGAGGTCTAGGACAAAACAGAGTTCTCAGAAGGAAGGGAAGAGAAAAACAATAATAATAATAACAAAAAAAAAAAAATTAACAGGATGTTATGAATGAAAACGTGACTGCATCTGAAAGACGGGACACATCTCTCGAAACTTACGAAAGGGGCATTTAAAATCATAAGGGCAAGAGTCTATGACTCGCGATTCATTAAAAAGAAAGATAAATAAATAACTAAAAGAGTAATTGATATTGACAGAAGAGCTAAGGAAATAGAGTGAGGGTTTTATTGTGTTAGGTGGGAATTTATCGTCCTTCGCCTGTAAATTACGGCCGGACTATCACTTCAGCCCCAGAGCGAGAAAAGTGCACCTGAAGGGCGCGACTCCTTCAGGAAGAGCTGACACGCACGCCTGGTGCCAAGGTAGGGGCGCAAGGGCGTGCCACTCTGTTATTCTCAATGATTTATATATTTTGAGGGGAATGGTATCCGGTACTTAATTGCCTCTTGTGGTGATAATTTAAGAAAAGGATTAAATAGAAGATGATAAGGGATAGAAGTTCCTGAGGAACGGAAGAAGATACAGGAGGGCCTGACACCCCCTTCTGGATTAGAGGTGCCAACACCTTCGAAAAATGAAATGGTGGCACAGGTGCCAGAGGAGCTCTAGAGCTCTTTGTAAACTACCTGGAAATTCCCACGCCCGTGGTAATTCCGCCGCGAACCTTTCTTACTAGGACAGTCATCCTCGGCCAGGGAAGCGGAGGACCCGAGACCGGAGATCGGCCCGGAGTGCCACCTGGGGCTGCTGCTGCGACAGCTGACGCGGGAGGTTTCCGTGCTGGTTCTACCATGATCCGTCGCAGCTCTTGTACTTCATCGGCCAAGGGAGATATGGCAGAATCCTGACTTACAATTGCGTCGGCGACAGACTGAGTCAGGGAGGAGGCAGTCGGGGGCGGCGTGAGCGGCTCGCAGGTATCAATGAACAGCTCAGGCATGGGTTGCGAGGCTGCACCTTTAGGCAAACTTCCGCTGTGGTTTAGAGGAACCGTTTCTCTTACTGACGCTGGTAGCAGTGCTAGGCCGGGAGAAGAGAGGGGTGTCCTGAGTTGGATCCCTTGCATTGAGATTGGGGTGGTGCTCTGGCGCTGGCACTAGGGCAGAGTCAAGCACTATTGGAGGTTTCTTGTGCTTGTCGGTCAGGACGGATGAAGCTTGGCACTGCTCGGTGCATGCAAGTGGCACTGGCAGGCATTTGGCATCTCCGGGAGGGAGATTTGATTGGGGCCCTGGCACTGGCACTGAGGCAGGGCTGGGCACTGGAATTGGATTGGGAACTGATCGAGGGGGTCTCTATACATCGTACTAAGGTGGCACTGGTAGGGATTGCATGTCCTCCTGGTACCCAGGGGGCGCTAGTCTTGACTGAGGGAGAAGCGGGGGAGGATTACTTGCACCCGAGGAATGAGTTGGGGAATGTGGACCCCTAGATTGTCGTGATTTCTGAGGGGACTGAAAGTCCTGTCCCAGGATGACGTCATAGCCTCCGGGGAGATGGCTTGTTACTGCAAGATTGCAAATTTTTGATTGTTGAGGTCTTGTGACTCTCAATTAGACAGTAGGGAGTATCATCTCAAATTGATTTACTCCCTCGACCGTGACGAGTTTTCGTCTATCGACGATAGCTCCATAGGGAACTCTGTCCCTTCAGGTGAGGGAGATTTGTGTGCCCAAGTCCTCGAATGCTGTGATTCGGCGTGTGGGGTGGCTGCCTCGTGGAGGGCCCACATATATGGGGCCTTCGGCGGGAGGGCCCAATGGCTTGGGATTTGTGACGGCCAAGGCGAAAGTGGGAGTATTTGATTTATTATTGTTCGGGCATTTCGCCTATGCGGAAGAATGGCCATAAACCTTGCACAGCGTGCAAAAGATCTGGCTAAAGTCTCTCCGCACTGCCCCTGTGGAGGGCGCAGGCGAGTTATTGGGTGGTTTGCCGGGTGAGAGAGGCGCCGGTTTCTTCCTCCAGCACTGTTCGGAGGAATGCCCGTTTTCTTGCAATAATGGCAAGTTAGGGTCTTGCCTGAGTTTCCATTCTTGTGGGAATTTGATCCCCCGAGGAAGGACGGGGGATTTATCTTCTGCCCCATGGATCCTTCTTGAGGATGGTGAGTTTCCCACATGTCTGCTATCCAGCAACACTCAGTGAGGGTTGCTGGGACTTTTTCCACTACATGAGTGACGAGGGCAGGAGGGGCGTAGCACAGGAAATGCTCAAATTTAAATTTTTTGAGTCCTTCAGCGGCGCTCGTGGCTCCTTCAGAATCGAGCCATTTTGCTAATACCCGCTCCGAATGGTACGCCCAATTGGACTAAGTCTAGCCTGCTTCTCTTGACTGCTCTCTCCAACGTCTCTTCCACTGCTCGGGGGTAATCTCGTACGCCTTCATAACCGGTTGGTGTACGGCTTCCCAGTTTCCCCTATCTTCTGCCGAAAGGGCGTGGTAGGCAACGAGGGCCTTTCCTCCCAGGAATTTAGTGAGAACAAGGGAGAGTTCCGCGGGGAGAGGTCGCAGCACTCCAGGACTCGTTCGGCTCTTTCAAGCCATACTTCAGGCTCGGACTCCGTCCATTTTGTCATGAACGAGTGAGCTTGGATGAGGGCACTCATTCCTGCCACAGGAGCCGGGGTGGCATTCTGTCGTTCTAACATCTGGAGCTCATGGGCACGCTGTCGCTCTCGATCTTCCCGTTCTCTCTCTCTCTATCTCTCTCTCTCTCTCTCTCTCCTGCCGTTCCTTCTCCCGTTCATGATGTTCTAAGTCTTCTTGTCTCTCTTGGGCAATTCTCTCTCTATCTCTCTCTCAGCACATTCTTTCTCCTTCTCCGCACGTTCTTTCTCCTTTTCTGCACGTTCTTTCTCCCTCTCCGCCTTGGCATCATCCACTCGCTCTTGAACCCAGTCTCTCAGATCTTGCCCTGATAGTCCCATGTCCTTTCCAGCGGACATGTAGAATTTGAACTCCTCGTTTTGTTGGGCTCTGGCATTAGCCATCTTGAAATAATGGTTATACGGACTGGACTTTATAACGAATCAAATACGTCTGACAAGACTCAATTGCAGGAATCTGAAACACCCAATTGTTCAGACTGCACGAAAATGGATCTGTCTGAATAAGACAGTTGATCAATAAGTCTGAGGAGACTTTGTTAAAATTTAATATGTCTCGGAAGATGTAACTGCATTTTATGTCACGCTCGGACTTGGCCGGCTGTAGCGTGAAATTAAGGAGTTGTTCTAACGAACTAGAATGATCACTCCCATAAGGGCTTAGATGTGTGTGAAATACACTAATATAATGTCTCAAAAGGACTTAATTTTGGGTTTCCCGCAGGAATTAGACATTCTAGCCTTGTGTGAAGTAGAAATTTTTGGAGTCTCTCAGGACTTGGAATTTGGTTGAGGAATTCTCACCACGTGCGACGTAGAATTTTAGTAGGAGTCTCTTAGGACTTGGAATTTCTAGGAATTCTCGCCGCGTGCGACGTAGAATTTTAGTAGGATCTCTTAGGACTTGGAATTTGGTTGAGGAATTCTCGCCATGTGCTACGTAGAATTAAGAGTCTCTTAGAACTTGGAATGTTGGGTGAGAAATTTTCGCCTCGTGCAACTTAGAAGTTTATTTGGTTTGCCCATAGGACTTGGAAATACGATTCATCCCTTAGGACTTAGACATTACTAACGGGGAAAACCCAAAGAAAAATGTTTGCTGAGAAATGAATGAAAAAAAAGGTTACACACACAGGCAAAGGGGGGTGGGTGAAAGGTCGTCTGACAATCACCGGAGTTATTTTTAGATTCTGTGTGAATGGACCCATCTACTTATAGACCATCTGGGACTCCGGGGAATTTTCCGGGAGAGGATAACAGTAAAAATGACCTAGTAATTCCCCTTTGAAGTGGAGTTAAAATTTCGCGTTCCTAACACCTAGTTCAAGTTTTAACTACACTGAGAGAATTTCAGCAATGCAAGCTGACTTCGTCTTGTCCCACGTGGGAATTTATTCGCGCCTAAATAATAATTCGCTAATCCAAAATGCGGAGTAAAATTTATCACGGAGGAATCTCGCACTATTCCTCGAAGCAGAAAAAAAATAGGGCAAAAATTTTAACACAGAAATTTCGCAATATTCCTCGAAGCAAAAGATATGGCAAAGATTTTAACACAGAGGAATTCGCACTATTCCTTGAAGCAAAGAATGGCTAGCACTGGTTATTTACTAATTGCCAATCCTGAAAGGCATGCATTAATGAATCTAAAACGGCGGTTCTCTTCTCTCAGTGAATACATGTGCCCCTATTTCTAATTCCTAGGAACAGTCACGATTGTAAAAAAATTTTTGCTAAGATAAACACACTACTTACATGGAACTCTCTTGGTCTGTGCTCTTGATAACAGGTTCGGAATTTGTCTCGCACCCAGTTTAGCTTTGGTAATAGCTAATCTGGCAAGTTGCGAATGCAATAAAGCAACACTAGAGGGAACTGCACCTGCAAAAAAAGATCTATGGCCAGGTCGCCATTTTTATGTATTTCCCTGTGCTTATGGTATTTTACAGGCCAGCAACGGAAACTTTATCTAATTGGCTTTGGAATTCTCACTTGCGTAAAGGGAAATCGTAAAAAAATAAGAAATAGGGGAGAATTTAGGAGCTGAAGGCTCTACCTCATAAGGAAATGTTACGTAAACACTTGGGCTAAATTAAAAAATTATATTTGCAAAAGCAATCATTTAAAGGGAAAATGGATAAGTAAATTGATAAAGGGCTTGCAACGCCTGATGATCCTTCAAAGGGAGTCTTGATTAAAGGTAGGGCACAGGCCAAGATGAGTCCACTGCGAGTGGGTCCTACTGCAAGAGAGATTTACACATTACAAGCCAGACAGACTTCGGTAGACAAAACCAAGATATAATTAGTCAGGGAACGATAGGCCTTAGTTAGGATTAATACAATAACAAGTTCCTATACAAATACCTGATGCCAAAAATCATATAAAAAGAATTTTAAATTTTACGCTAAAATCTTGTGACGTAGCGCCGGCTCCTTTGAAGGTCATAGAAAGCATCGCTCAGGAAGCAAAGACGACGTGTCCGCATTTTATTTAGAACCATGCCATTGTGCAATTATAAAATCTTTGCTTAACATGTTCTCAAGCAGCAAGAAATTAGCTGATTGAAAATCTCTCTCTCTCTCTCTCTCTCTCTCTCTCTCTCTCTCTTCATTCAAGTAAGCTGTGAAGTGATAACCTTTTGAGTGTACGTGACCTGCTTCAAAGAAAGACGGGCCGACGCAGAAATTGAATTGATAAGTAAAAGAAATACCTCTGTCCCACAAGTCAGATGAGGACAAGTTAAGCTTTTACAGTGATAAATTGTCGGTCGACTGAGGCCTGGTACCCCTACCCATAGCGAAACCATAGTTTTCACCCTCTGAAGGAAGAGTGGTGTAGTGTCTGTAAAAAAACCCATTTTCTATAATGCACTATGTACCTTAACTCTTGGGGCATTCTCCCTTAACTTTGGGAACATTATATGTTTTGAATGTATTGCGCCAGAAGCTGAGAAGAGCGCCATGTGTTTGGTTGTTGATACCATGTCGGAACAGTAACGGAAATAAAGTTGTTGCTGCTAAGATGCTGCTGTTATTACGCCATCCTCCATATATAAAGGCTATCACAAATGGCGACGAGGATAACCTGTGAAGAGACATCTGCAACAAAGTTATGAGGTGTCAAGAGCCTGTTCATCCAGAAACCTGGTTTGTGTTGGAGCTGCCAAGTTTGCATAGAGCCAAGGCTGGACTACAGTACCCTTAGTTAGCCTACCCTACTGGATACGTGAGTAACTTCAGCCTAAGTTAGATTACCGATGACGATGGCTACCCCGCTACAGTTAACGCCCTTACCAGCATTTTCCCTTGAGGAGTCTGCAAATGTTTCCCAGAAGTGGGCAGACTGGAAGGAGTCTTTTTCATACTATATACAAGGTAGTGGTATAACAGAAGATGCCCAGATAAAAGCTATATTGCTTCACCAAGCAGGTATGGAAGTTCAGCGTATTTTTAGAACATTAACTGTTGCTGGTGATACTTTTGATGATGCAGTTGCAGCTTTGGATAACCATTTTATGCCTAAGAAGAATGTTGCATATGAGAGGCATGTTTTCACGCAAGCTTGCCAAGGTCCATCCGAAAGTATGGATGCTTACTTAACCAGGTTACGAAATTTGATTAAATCGTGTGAGTACCCTCCAGCCGAGGTCAATTTTAATTTAAGGGATCAGATCATAGAGAAGTGTTTTTCTAAGAAACTAAGAGTAAGGTTTTTAAGGGAAAGAAACCTAACTTTAGATAATATTGTGGAGATGGCAAGAACTCATGAAATGGCTGAGAGCCAGGCTAGGCAAATCGAAGAGGATTCTGTTAGGCCTAAGCCAGATAATCTTAAAGTGAATAAGTTACGTTATCAAGCCCATGGTAATGGTACATTTCAAGGAAAAAGAGGAGGAAGCGCAGGAAATTTTGTGCATTCTAATAGGCTGAGAAATGGTAAGCCCAACTTTAGTGTAAATCAAAATTGTTGGCGATGTGGTCTGCAAGGTCATTGGCATAATGACCGTGTTGTTGCCAGGGATAAGGCATGCCGAAGGTGTGGTGAAATTGGACATTTGGCCCGTGTTTGCCGGTCCAACCTCAGTAGTGTTTCTCATACAAATTATGAGTCAGAACATAAGCCTAAAGCGTCAGTGTCACAACCTGGAATGAAAAAGTCCAGGGGAAGAAGTGGTGGTTCTGGAAATTATTCCAGATGTCATTCTGGGCCTCCATTAAAGGTGAGAGGAGAATTCAGCAGTAAGATTGAATCTCCATCTGGTAGAGTTTGTGTGGAGGCAGATTTTATTGTGGTAGAGAAAAATGATGTCATTGATGTTAATTTACTTGGAAAAAATACTGCCATAGCACTAAATATGTTAAGGATTGGTGAGGATGTAAATGCAATAAATACTAGTACTGCATGTGATAAGTATTCCAGTTTGAAAGTTAAATATGAAACTTGTTTTTCAGGTCTGGGTAAGTAGACTGATATTTTCATTGAAGTTACATGTTAACCCTAATGTGAAACCTGTAGCACAACCTATGAGAAGAATTCCTTTTAATATTAGGGGGTAAGTGGAAAAAACACTTGATGATTTGTTGGGTTTGGATATCATTGACCCAGTACAGGGACCTACTGAATGGGTGTCGGCTCCTGTATTCGTCCCAAAGCCTGGGAATAGTAAGGAATTGCGACTCTGTGTTGATATGAGAAGAGTCAATGAGGCTATTTTGAGAACTAGACATCCAATTCCTACTATTGATGAATTGTTGATTGATATGAATGGTGCTGTTGTTTTTTTCTAAACTTGATTTGAAGTGGGGTTTTCATCAAATTGAGTTAGACCCTGAGAGTAGATATTTAACCACTTTTGTAACTCACAAAGGTTTGTTTAGGTACAAACGGTTGTTGTTTGGAGTTAACTGTGCTCCGGAGGTTTATCAACATATTCTACAACAAGTATTACATGATTGTGAAGGAGTTAAAGTGCTAGCAGATGACATAATTGTGTATGGTACTAATGTCAAAGAGCATGACAAAAGGCTGGAAAAGGTATTGGCAACATTGTGTAGTAGAAATCTAACTCTGAATCCAGATAAATGTAAATTTGGTATGGAAAAACTTGTATTTATGGGTCATGTTTTATCAAAGAGAGGCATTGAACCTACTGATGACAAAGTCAGAGCTGTAAACGAGGCTAAGAAGCCTAAAAATGTAAACGAGGTTAGGAGTTTCCTTGGTCTTGTAAATTACTGTGGAAGGTTTATAAATAATCTGTCTACTGTTGAAGAACCATTGAGAAGGTTAACTAGGAAGAATGTAATTTGGCATTGGGGAAGTGAACAGGAACATTCATTCAGGGAATTAAAAAGGAGACTTACTTCTGCTGAGAGCATGGCTTACTTTAATCCAGTATTACCTACTCAGGTAATTCTCCTAAGTCAAAACCTCCTTTGCGTATTGAAAGGTGGGCTCTAAGACTGCAGCCTTTTGATTTTAAAGTAAGGTATAAACCTGGGAGGACTAATGCAGCTGATGCATTGTCGAGATTGCCCTTATCAGATATTCCTAAAAGTAATGTAGCTGAAGAATATGCTTACTTTATTGCCAAAAGTGCAACACCAGTAGCCTTAACTACTAAGGAAATTGAACAAGAGTCTGGTGTTGATGTTGAGTTGAGTAAAGTCCGTAAGGCTATCAGAAATGGTGATTGGAATGAGGTTCCAGATTTTAAACATGTTAAAGATGAAGTATGTATTTTGGGATGTTTACTCTTAAGAGGTCAAAGAATAATGATACCTAAATCTTTAAGAAGGCAAATTCTTGACTTAGCCCATGAAGGCCATCAGGGAATTGTAAAATGTAAAAGTAGACTAAGACAGAAATTGTGGTGGCCAGGATTAGATAAAGAAGTGGAACATTATGTAAGAAATTGTAAAGCATGTTTGTTAATGAGTAGTAATAATAAGCCAGAACCCCTGAAACCTATTCCTTTACCTGATAGGCCATGGCAACACATTGGTGTTGATATATGTGGACCTTTACCAACTGGTGAAAGTTTGTTAGTTGCTGTGGATTATTATTCTAGATGGTTTGAAGTAGGAATACTGTATTCGACTAGTACTACCAAGGTGGTAAGATGTCTTGATCATTGGTTTACATCTCATGGTTTACCAGAGCTCATTGTAACTGATAATGGTGTGCAGTTCACATCTGCAGAGTTTAAAGATTTTGTAAGGGTAAATGGTATTGGTCACAGAAAAGTAACACCTTATTCCCTTCAAGCTAATGGTGAAGTGGAGAGACAAAATAGGTCTATTATGAAAGCTATTAAAACAATTAGAGCTGAAGGGAAGGATTGGAGAAAAGAGTTAAATACTTTTCTTAAAGCTTACAGATCCACTCCACATACTGTAACTAATGTTAGTCCTGCTGAAATCATGTATGGTAGGAAAATTAGAACAAAATTGCCTGAAATATGTTTAGATTACACTGGTTGTGATGATGAGATTAGAATAAGGGACCAAAAATGTAAAGAAAAGGGGAAAGAGTACTATGATAAGAAATTTTATGTAAAAGAGGGACAAGTAAGTAAAGGTGATTTAGTAGTTTTACAACAAAGTAAAGAAAATAAATTGTCACCAAATTTCTGTAGTGAACCTTATAGAGTCATTGAGAAAAAAGGTAATAGTGTTCAAGTTGAGAGTACGGAGGGAATACAAATGAGGAGGAATGTTGTCCATATGAAAAAAATTAATTTTGAAAATGAAAAAGATAAGTTTGAGTTTTGGAATGATTGTAGTAATGATGTTGGTGAATTCAGTGATATTAATGAATTCCATTTTAGATCTGACAATGACGAGTTTCATGTAAATAGTTCAGTGTCAGGTCAGGAACAGCCAAATGTTAATTCAAATGATAATGCTACATCAAGTAGACCTACACCAGGTGCTGATATTGTTGAAAGAAGGTCTACTAGGGTAAGGAAACCTCCTAGATATTTGAATGACTATGTGAGGTGATGAAGTTTTGTGCATACAGTATGATGTCATTTATGCTGAGTTGCTGTTGAGTGTAAAATGTTTTTCCTGTTGTTTTGTAAAGAAAGAGAGCCTTGATTTTTTTACATTGTTTTGTAGCATGCGTGTTCAGTTTTAATGCTCAATAAGGGAGGGATGTAGTGTCTGTAAAAAAAACCATTTTCTTTAATGCACTATGTACCTTAACTCTTGGGGCATTCTCCCTTTAACTTTGGGAACATTATATGTTTTGAATGTATTGCACCAGAAGCTGAGAAGAGCGCCATGTGTTTGGTTGTTGATACCATGTCAGAACAGTAACGGAAATAAAGTTGTTGCTGCTAAGATGCTGCTGTTATTACGCCATCCTCCATATATAAAGGCTATCACAAGCGGTTAGCTGGGACCAGCCACTCAAAAGTACCTTTAGAAAAAAAATAAAAGAGAAAACCCAAATTCACTTTATTCCACAGTGCCAATAATTTGCTACGCTGTCATCAATTGAATAGCTTACTTCTCTCTCTCTCTCTCTCTCTCTTTTACCTTCCCTTTCTCTCTCATTCAATTGTTACACTCTGCAGGGGATGTAGAGTGCCTTTCCTCCTATATAGCCTAGTTGGACTCCAGTAGAGGGTCCCTAGGAACACATTGGCACCATAGTGCCACCAAGCAAGCATATAAGAAAATAAATAAAACAAAACAAAAGGGAACACAGAAGAGAAAGTTCTTCTGGAACCTAACCTGCACCAGTGCCTAGGGACACTGAGTGCCACCAGTGTGACCTGTACACGGCAGACCCAACTACAGTGCCACCTTTTGAAAGGGTGCCACGTCACTGAAGAGACACTTCCTCGCTGACCAAGTATGCCCAGTCGACCCGGTTAGCCGCCCTTCCCCACCAGAACCATGGCAGCAGAAAATTATAAAATCTTCCTGGGGCTGGGGACGGCAGCAGGTCTCACCGGCTCAGAACTTACCACCTGGGTCAAGGAGCAAGTGGACGACTTGGCCAAGCGGGAGAAGGAAGAAAGACTTGAACGGAGGAGGTATGAAGAAGAACGGAGGGCGTATGAAGCCGAGTAGAGGCAACTGGAAGAGGAAAGAGAAGAAAGAAGAAGACAGCATGAGTTAGCCTTCAAAGAGAAAGAGCTCGAGCTGGAAAGAGTGAAAATGGAGAATGCCGAAGCTATGGCTAGACAGCAAGCCTCCTGTCCTACACCTGCTGCATCAAACGCTCCAATTTCGAGCATCAATTCCCTAGTCCCCAAGTGGACTGAGGACGAGCCAAAAGCATGGCTGAAGGAGATCGAGGCTCTTTTCGATAACTACAGCACCACGGAGATGGAGAGAGCCTTAAAACTAGCCAAGCATATGGAGGGAAAAGCCAAGGCAGCGCTTCGCTCACTGGAGAAGAGCCAGAGAGGCAACATGGCGGAAGTTCGTACGGTCATTACAAAGGCCTACGAAATAACCCCAGAAAAATGGAGACAGCGGTTCCGAGGTCTTGCCAAGGAAGTCGGCTGGTCTTGGACGGAATGGGCGTGTCACAAAACCCAGTCCGGTACGCGCTGGTTCAACTCCTTGGCCTGCACGACGTTTGAGGATCTTTTTAATCGGACCATGCTAGAAGACCTTTACCAATGTGTGCCTGGGCCCCTTGCTGTATATCTTAATGATAAACAGCCCCCCACAATTATGGAAGCTTGTTGCATGGCTGATTCGTGGGAAACTTTTAATCAGTCGCATAGCACCTCGCAGAAGCGAATTGTTCCTCCAGCCTACCTCTCGAACTCAAATCGCTCAAAGAATGGACTGCCGAGCAAGACCATGTGCAACTATTGCAAGAAGGAGGGACACGCTGAAGCTGAGTGCCAATACAAACTCGGCACTAATAAGCAGCCTACCCCTACCAACCAGAACTCCTCTTCTGATTCATCTGCTCAGCCCTCTCCTCCAACAGTTACTGTAGGCCACCGAGCCCATCCAAAAGGCCCGTGCAAATCCTGTGGGGCTGCCAGCCACTACAATGCTGGATCTCCGGCCTGTCCACATCATGTCCCCACCACAAAATTTGTCAACCTAATTAGCACTTCATTCTCTGCGGCCGGTCCGCACCGGATCCTTTACCCCGAGAGACTGGAAACCCAGTTCATCTCGGTGGCCCCTCTTCAGAGCACTAGCCTGCCCGTGACCCTTCCGGTCACAGTAGACACTGCGGCAGACATTATCCTGATCACTAGGGTCCAAGTGCCAGACGGTGCCATGGTTGACGAAGCAACCCAGTGGGAAATGAAGTGGATAGAGGGCCACACCATTACCGTTCCCACGGTCCAACTCCAGGTTACGACACCTTGGGGCACGATACCCCACCGCCTTGGCATGGTGGGTGGAATTCGGCCCAGAGTGGCCTTCTTGTTGGGACAGGATCTTCTCTGGGGAAGCCCATTACCAACGCCACTTTGCAGCCGTGTTACCTCCTCCACGGAGGCCCCATCTAGAACTCTCGATAAAGTCAAACCCCCACCTTCCGCCCACCAAAGTGGTCCGCGGAAGGGGCATAAACCAAACTGTTTTAGGCCTAGCCCTCTCCAATCGCAAAGGGCTGGCCCACCAAGAGGTCCTCTCCCCGAAGAGATATTCAGGAGGAGCAGTACCGCTGCAGGACGTGCAAGCGGACAGACCACTCCACAAATTGGGAGTGCTGCCCAGGCAAGCAACGCCCAGCGGACGCCCCCGAACAAGACTCTC
Organism: Macrobrachium rosenbergii; assembly: GCA_039081455.1. Classification (NCBI taxonomy): domain Eukaryota; kingdom Metazoa; phylum Arthropoda; class Malacostraca; order Decapoda; family Palaemonidae; genus Macrobrachium; species Macrobrachium rosenbergii. The sequence goes on from JANJGK010008444.1 coordinate 23,786, forward strand.
GGAGAGGCTACGATCTCCTGCTGGGGCAGGAATCTCTGCCGCAGCCAAACCCAAGTCGTCCGCGAGGTATTGCATTTCTGGACCCCTTGTCAGGCATGCCTGACCCTCAACTGCTGTCAGTGCCACTTGCTAGCACTGAGCAGTGCCAGACTCCGTCCGCCACGGATGTTGAGCTACCAATTAAGAAGGCCCCTATGCCGGGTCTAAATCATGAGGCGAATCCTCCTCCGGGAGATTTAGGATTCCCCATGTAGTTGATCATCGCAACCGGAGAGCCTCCAGCACCCGAGACTTCTTTTGTGCCAAATCTGACTCCAGGGGATGAACCTCTGGAGGATCAAAATGTTATCCCGTCTCTGGAGGACCAGGAACTGGCCTCCTCAGACGAAGGAGTCAAGATCGCTCTCGCTCCGGTTGTTGCAGCAGCCGGAGTAGGGAGCCCTCCTGTAGCGTTTGAAGTTGCCCCTGACTTCGCGCCCGCTAGCCCTTCTGGCCTGTCCCCAGAGTCGGTGCCCTCATCCCCTCCTAAGCCTGATACTGACAGGCCTTGGAGGAACCCAAAGAAGAAGAAGAAGAAGGGGCGGAAGAGAGCCCAGTAGTTGCCGAGCCATAAGCTCCTCCAGGCACTAGTGCCCTCTCGACAAAGTGCCCTACCATCTTAGAGTGATCCTGGCCCCTTGCCCAGAGGAGGTAGCCAGTGTGATCTCTTTTTCTTGTACATAGCCTAGATCGCCTTAAGTACGGTACATCAATTTAGTAGCCTTGTTCCTTCCACTTACCACCGAGCCGCAGTAATCACGTAAGTAGCATAACTAATTTCAATAATCTTAACTATTGTGAAACGAGCCACGATGCTCATGACACGCATGGCCTAAGACCTCAGTGAGGCACCCATTTATCATATGAGGCAACCCTCATGAATGAACTAGTAATTAGTAATTGTATTAAACATAAACCACGTTGTAATTTCGTTAGAACATTAACTCTTATGTTGGTGTTACGGTTGGGTTAGGATAGGTTAGGCTAGGGAATACCATAGAATGTACCACTACGCTAGGTCTAAAAACATCATGATTGTAGGGTGTAGCCTATAATAACCGTGAGCACCTTCTAGTACTATTAGAAGTAGGCAAAGTAGTGATTATAGCTCATATCCTATCTAGGGTTAGGTAGTTCTGTAGCTAGGTAGGCTAACCAGGACTAATTTGCTCAGGGGAAGAAGAGTAACCTACTAAAGGTGAACAGCTTGCTTAGGACAGACCTTCACGTCCGAAAAGGGAGTGAAGGCCCTCTTAAGGGGGGGAGCTTTTATAAATATTACTGCTATTCGCCCTCGATGTATTTAGGTGTAGGAATATTAGTCAGACTGACCTCGACAGAGAACATCTCTGTCCCGCAGGTAGGCCAGGCAATTCAAAATAACGATCACAGCAGAGACAGATGGCGCCCGCGCATAGGCTGGGTAGTTCAAAAAACAAAATATGCCTATGGCATTAGGGACCTAAACCTCAGAGAGGGTTTTCACTCAATTATCTCTAGTACTGGTGGCCTTAAGCTATCTTTCCCTTTACTCTATGCATTCGGCGATGTCTTTGTCAAGGTCGGAGTGCCTGGGGCGTCGTGTAGAGGCCGTCTCACCTTGCGGGAACACGAGCGAGGTCAGAGAGAGACAGAAAACGAACGAGGGAGTACGCTGCGTAACATCCCGGAACGGTCTCCTTTGTTCCTTACACCACTTTTGCTCCTACGTCTATATTAATTAGTGAATTGGGAAGACTGCTAGTATCAAGACTCCTGAGGGTCCGTTGTATGCGTAAACGACTCGACGTTCAAGGTAAGTCCGATTCTTGTTCAAGCTTCGTCGATTGACTAATAACTTTTCTGTATTTCCGTTTTCTTTGTTTCATTCTCTAGCCACCACTTGCGGGATATGCTATTACGAAGTCTAGATTAAGCCAAATTATTATATGTTTAGCGTTAGCCGAATTGTCCCAGTAAGTCTCGGGAATTTAGGCAAGCAAGTAATTTTTAATACCCTGGTATTCGTTATGCCTAGCGCTCATTGTTTGGGAAGAACTGTTGTGTTGTTTTGTACTTAACACAATCTTAACAAGTAGAGATTTTTTCTGCGTCCGCAGTTGGTGACGTTTATCATAAAGTCTTTATTCCTTGAATATTCTTTATTAAGGTTAATTACCCCTTTAACTGGCGACCTTTGATTAATTAACGTCTGTCTTTGAGGTTAACTCGTGGCTTCAAGAGACAGGTTACGCGTATTCTTGGTATGCAGGGCCGTGGAACTTTACGTAAATTAACCAATAACTGATCAGCCAAGACACGCACATAACAATTTATATATATATATATATATATATATATATATATATATATATATATATATATATATATATATATATATATATATATATATATATATATATATATATATATATATATATATATATATATATATATATATATATATATATATATATATATATATATATATATATATATATATATATATATATATATATATATATATATATATATATATATATATATATATATATATATATATATATATATATATATATATATATATATATATATATATAATATATATATATATATATATATATATATTATATATATATATATATATATATATATATATATATATATATATATATATATATATATATATATATATATATATATATATATATATATATATAT
>JANJGK010008445.1:0-26505 GCA_039081455.1 Macrobrachium rosenbergii
ATTGTGGAATCCGAACCACATTATAGCGAGGAATGAATTTCTATCACCAGAAATAAATTCCTCTAACTCTTCATCAGCCGGCCGCGGGAATTGAACTCGGGCCCATCGAGCGACAGTCGAAAGCTCAACCGAGTCGGCCAACAAAGGGCTAATGTAGATAGATAAACAATAGTCCGTTACTATACGGTCATGGTTTAACAATTCAATAATTGATGCCCCTATTGCAGTACCACATATTCTTTTGAGGCTCTTTGTATATTTTGAGTTCCTCCGTGAGACGTCAAACTCCTTAAGCTTCATCTGGCACCATTTTCAGTTCTTATTTATGAGCAAATCTTTCGGGCGATCCTTATGAGTCTTGTAAAGTGACTCAGTGGCCTCATTCAACTAATAATAATAATAATGTTACCTCTACAAGGCAATGAACATATATTCACCATATTCTCATACACTCCACTCAAGGCCTCATGATGTGCAAAAACAAAATATTCTGTCAAGTAATATAGTCTGCCATTGAATACAAATTATCTTTTCCTTGGCTCTACGAAATTGGATGAAGAATGTGCATATATTCACAATGTATAATCAGTGGGTTTTCATGAAATTTTAAGGGGAGGTTGACTAACGGATGAAGAGGATTTGATTAGATTTTGAAATGGATCCGTATATTCATATAAGACTTTTTTTTTTATTTTCGTTTTAATTTTTCTTGGTCCCGGCGGATGTATGTGATCTCATAGTATTCTCTGTTATACGTAGTTATCAATGAACATACATAAAATCATATATTGTTATAAAAATGTATAAATATTTGAATGATAAAATTATGTATATGAAACTGGAACAGAAAAAAACCTGGTGAACTAAGAAAAACTCATTGACGTAAAAGTAAAATGATATATTATCATAAAAATGTATTCATATTTGCATAATGAAATTATGTATACAAATCTTGGAAAAAAACCTGGTGAACTAAGAAAAACTCATTGACATAAAAGCAAGTGCTTTGTTTTAGTCAAGCAGCAATTATCCCAATAACAATATTCTGTCATTCGTATCTGGCATTTTTGCAACGAAGTAATTTTCTTTACACATCACAAGGCCAAGTCGAGCTTTCAAGTTAATAAGCCAAAATAGAAAAAAATAATACTTATATTTGAATATAATCATGTCTCATCTGTAATGTCATCATCATTTTTAAATCCTGAAAACCTTGACATTCAATTCTAATATACTCAGATGCTCTAAGGTAATGGAATTATGAAAAGAAATACTTCAAATCTGCTGCAAAGATTAAAATGTATTTTTATAAATGCTCAATGTACAATAAGGAAAATATATTCTCAGCAAACATCAGTTACACATACATTCACAGTCTTTTATACCCGTAATGTTCCCTTGATTTTTCATGGATCCATCGATAAGTTCTTCCAAAGATCAAAATTATAGCATATTCAGAACAGGTCAAGGGTTAGCGCTTCACTTTCCAAGCAAATGGGTATGGCCATGGGACAGACCACCTAGTCCTCCGTACTGGTTACCAATGTGGTTTCCATGACTGTACCCATTGGAGTTGCTGTATCCGTTGGCATAGTTTCCAGCGCCCAAGAGACCTCCGTAGCCACCGTATCCGCCACCGAATCCACCATTTAGGCCTAGGCCTAGACCACCAAGTCCAAGGCCTCCGTAGCCAAGTCCACCCAGTCCTCCAAGTAATCCTGGCTCTGGATCAGCACTTCGCTTCCCGAGGAAGTGTGTGTTAAGGTTATTATGTTGCAGCCCACCAGATCCTCCGAAGCCTTTGAGGATGTGGTTTCCGTGATTGTATCCATCAGAATGGCTGTAGCCGTTGGCATAGTTGCCTGCACTCAGGAGACCTCCGTAGCCACCGTATCCGCCACCATATCCTCCGTTTAGGCCTAAGCCAAGACCGCCAAGTCCAAGACCTCCGTAGCCAAGTCCACCGAGTCCTCCTAGGCCTCCATAGCCAATACCAGGAGCAGCGTCAGCCACTAAGGCTACCAACAGGACGGCAAACTGAAAAGCATATTAAACTTGTCTTGTTAAAAGAACGAGAGAGAGAGAGAGAGAGAGAGAGAGAGAGAGAGAGAGAGAGAGAGAGAGAGAGAGATAGTTGAGACACATTTAGTCGTTATGTGCAAGATTCTTATAATGTCAGATTTAACATTTTTATAATTAAAAGATCAATATCCAGATTGACTTGTCTATGTGAAACAAGAGTTGACACAAGAATTTCGTATATATTCAAGGATTTACAATAAAAATAATTCTCAACCAAATTTAAAAGTAAAATTAAGAAAACTAATATTAATATAAGACCCAAACACATAAACGGATGTATACAGTATGTGAAAAAAATGGCCTCAAACAATTCCTCCTCCTCACCAAAGATCTCATGTTTATCTTCTAACCAGTGGATCCCTGCTGGACGAAGGCTGCCCGCGTTATGTCAGTCAGGGTCCAGAACGGCCTTTATATATTCGAAAGGACACCGCAAGAGTTGTCCTTTTCCCTTGCATAAATCCCTAGACCACACCAGAAGGTCAAGTAAATTAATTATGTCATTGACCATGAATCACTCCAGAGTCCAGCTTACCCTTGAAAGAGTACGTCATCTTATGAGTCTCGTTATTTCCTCTCTCTCTCTCTCTCTCTCTCTCTCTCTCTCTCTCTCTCTCTCTCTCTCTCTCTCTCTCTCTCTCTCTCTCTCTCTCGCAGTCTGATAGCCATGACATTCGCCTCACTAGTGAAAGGCCCTAGACACCTATGCAGATAGCGAACTGGCAGTGAGTTTACCCTTAAACACAGGACCATTCATCGCTGTCTCGTGAGAACTCATGCGCGTCTTTGATTACCGACCCGGCCTTTTCAATATCACTGCTATTACGTCGTCCTAACACTCAAAATCTCATTTTCCTTCTCTTCCTCCTTCTCACGATTTATTTCCACCAAATTCCATGTAATAATACCACTAAAAACGTTCTATATTCCAGCTATTAGCTTTATGCTCAATTATTCTAATTTACCTCCATCCCCTCGAGCAGCAATTATTCCTCTCACTTATTTCTTTGGAAAGTCACCATGATGCAGACTTACCTTATACAGCCTGGGATTCCGTTGAATTAATCTCTCCAACACCTTACCTCATTGTCTCACCTGCAACTCCATCAGTTCCTGTTGCTTGTCCATTTTCATCACCTGTTTGCCCTCCATACATCCTCAGGAATTAGTAGTAAAATAATTTTCAGAATTATGCTAATTCCTATTACTTCTGCATGATTTCCGTTTGCCCTTGTTATCCAATACACTCAGTAAGCTTTGAAATGCTTGCTTAATAGTTTTAAGATTATATCACTGGCAAAGTATCTCATAACTATGTCGGTTGAAGAAATTGCCTTAATAATAATTTTCTCTGCATCTGTATCTTTCCAATAATACTGAATTTTTTTTATAGCTCTTGTTCACATTCACCCCCAAATATTTAGTCACTTCACACATTTTTCTCTTTCATTTCCTCCTTAACTTCTTTACTTATATTATTGTGCATAAGTATAGATATAATTTGTTCTTGTCCTTATCCTTTTAAATGTCCTCTTCCCTCGCAAATCCTTTGTAATCTAGCTGTCTGTGGATTTCTTTTAGTTTCTCCTCCCAAAGTAGGTGCTTGCAAGCACTCAGTCGTCCCATTGACCCTATCCTTGAGACTCTTGAATTGCCCGGTTGGTTCTTTTGCTTCTGCATATTTAATCGCAGTCCATATTTCCTTGAACTTCTTTTCAAAACGTGTTCGTTTTTACGTTCATCTGTCACGTTTTGAACCCTCCGCTCTAATTAGAGTTAACTTCTATCAGATAAGTTTCACTCTGGTAATGGTCAAATATATCTCACATCTCCTTTCTTCTTAAGTTCACTTCCATTAGCTTTCTTTTTTAATTATTCTTTGTGATTACTTTATTCTAACAAAAAGATTTCGTTCTCTTTTTCTCTTCCCAATATATTTATGAATAATTTTCTCCACAACGACGATTTTATAACAGGGAAGCACATTTCAGAATCTTTTAATAGACATTTTTTAATCACTCATGGAAGCCAAAACCTGCCATCTATACTATCTCTTCCTTTACTATCTATCACCTTATAATGGCTTAGAAGAATTGCTGTTCCTCTTTACCAGTGTCATGAAGGAAAAGATTCATATTTTCTAAGTAATTTGAACGAAGTTCTCCCTTTTTATTATAACATTTAAACGTAATGTTATATTTCCTTTTTCTATTGATACACCCGTTTCCTACCTACAACTGAATTCTGTCATCCTTGTCCATGGTTCTCTAGGTGCAGCAAGATGTAACCGCTATGATGTAACAAAAGCAATTATTTCTGCTTTTCCCTTTACTGTAAAACGCAAACGCCCTTTCCCGTTTATTTAATCAAGTGTCAAGCACTTACCTCTCTCTTATAAAGAACATTCACTCCCGCACACTGCTTGTGATCTGTATTACATGGAGGAGTGCTCAACATTCCAAAATTCATACCGGAAGTGCCTCAGGCGTGTAGTGATCTTCACACGACAGAGAGAAGGCAGAATTATATCCTGCTGCATCAATTGGATATTTAATTTTGATGTCTGGATCTGACGAGGGTCTTCCGCTATTTCAGGCTTTTAAATCCAAGAGGTTCACAAAATTTAATTAGATGCTGTTCTGATTTTTGCGTCTATTTATCTATTTATACACACACACACACACACGCACACACACACACACACACACACACATATATATATATATATATATATATATATATATATATATATATATATATATATATATATATATATATATATATATATATATAAGAAGCGGGAGAAGGACAGACATGTCTAAATTAGATATCTTTATTACGATCGCCGACGTTTCTGGAACCACAAATGTCTCATTTTCAAGGCTAAAAAAATAAAAAAAAATAAAACTGAATAGACAGATAGTTATAAAAGATTAATATGAATAAATTTAAATTAAAATACAGGAGGAAAGGCGCACCTATACAGGTATAGAGGCGTGTCAGTGGACCGGGTATTTAATTGGGGAATAGTCTGTTTAATAAATAATGATTCAGGAACTGTCAGGATTTGGTCCTTCTAGGTTCTAACCAATATCTCAAAATTATCGTATTTTATTTTATGTTTACATTTATACATATGTTCTCATATGTTAGAGAATTCAGGCTCGATATGTTAAACTGTGTTAATAGTTAACACCAGCGGTTTGGGTTTTGGGGTTTCCCAGGGGTCACAAAGGGTTCGGGAGAATATAATTCATTTTCATATATTTAGATTAGCCAGTTGGGCTTTTACCAATTTGGTGAGTGCAGCTTGTTAACTCCCCCCCACGCCCCCCGTCCCTATCATTTTGTTTTATCTTACGCTTTCACAAGGTTCACCATTTCAAAGTTTTATTATATGAGTTACGGTAATATCCTGAAGAGTCTCGGGGAGACAGGATAAAAAAGGTTGAGAATCGCTGGTTAACACCATGATGAGAATCTATTCTCACCTTCAGCATCCGCGTGCAATAGCCATAGGTCGCCAAGTCACATCTGGGGCAAGTAAATGTTTATGTTACACCGACGGTCATCAAAGGGCTTAGCTTTCCCTGGTATCTAAACAGAGATCCAGTCAGCAGAAGGTTTCTCGGTATTATTTTAAATCAATAGCAAGAATATTGTGATTGATGATTTTGTATAATTTACCGTAAAAAGACTTGATGAGCATTAGTGGAAAACTGGAAAAAAGCAGCAATTGGGAAACAGTAGGTTCGGCGAAATTTGGAATAAAAAATGTTTTCATGATGAATTATACGAAATCGTCAATCGCCAAAGTCCAAGGCTCCCGTAGCAAGTACTCTAAGTCCTCCGAGTGCTAATCCAGGCTCAGGATCAGCACTTCGCTCGCCAAGCAGGTGGGTATGACCATGGGATAGACCACCCAATCCTCCATACTGGATTTCAGTGTAGCTCCCGTGACTGCGGCCATTGGAATTGCAAGACATTTCTAAAAATGCTTAAATTTAAAGGAAGCTGGAGTATATGTATGGAAAAGTATTATATTTGTATACATATTACCTGAGATTTGTCGCTCCCCCCCACCACCCCCTTTCCCGCCTTCGACACCTGTCAGGTGTAGAGATTTAGTCTCCAAGTGATTCTCTTTTATCATGAGTGAAAAGGAATAATATAAAACAGAAGAGAATAACTCCAATATTCGGCATATAATCATATCTTATCTGTAAAGTCATCATCATTTATTTAACCCTGAAATTTTTAGCATTCTATTCTTATATGAACAGACGCTTCAAGCGAAAGGAATTAAGAGGAGAAATACTTCAAATTTGCTGCAAAGGTAAAAATATATTTTTATAAATGCTCAATGTACAATAAGAAACGCTTTCTCAGCAAACGTCAGTTCAACATGCACTCATGTTTCTTTTATACCCGTAAGCGTTAATTTGAATTTTTATGGATCCATCGATAAGTTCTTTCAAAGGTCAGTATGAGGGATTATTCATACATAGGCCAAGGGTTAGTGCTTCACTTTCCAAGCAAATGGGGTATGGCCATGGGACAGACCACCTAGTCCTCCGTACTGGTTACCAATGTGGTTTCCATGACTGTACCCATTGGAGTGGCTGTATCCATTGGCATAGTTTCCAGCGCCCAAGAGACCTCCGTAGCCACCGTATCCGCCACCGAATCCACCATTTAGGCCTAGGCCTAGACCACCAAGTCCAAGGCCTCCGTAGCCAAGTCCACCCAGTCCTCCAAGGCCTCCATATCCAAGTCCTCCAAGTAATCCTGGCTCTGGATCAGCACTTCGCTTCCCGAGGAAGTGTGTGTTAATGTTATTATGTTGCAGCCCACCAGATCCTCCGAAGCCTTTGAGGATGTGGTTTCCGTGATTGTATCCATCAGAATGGCTGTAGCCGTTGGCATAGTTGCCTGCACTCAGGAGACCTCCGTAGCCACCGTATCCACCACCATATCCTCCGTTTAGGCCTAAGCCAAGACCGCCAAGTCCAAGACCTCCGTAGCCAAGTCCACCGAGTCCTCCTAGGCCTCCATAGCCAATACCAGGAGCAGCGTCAGCCACTAAGGCTACCAAAAGGACGGCAAACTGAAGAGCATATTAAACTTATCTTATTAAAAGAACGAGAGAGAGAGAGAGAGAGAGAGAGAGAGAGAGAGAGAGAGAGAGAGAGAGAGAGAGAGAGAGAGAGAGAGAGAGATAGTTGAGATACATTTAGTCGTTATGTGAAAGATTCTTGTAATGTCAGATTCAACATTTTTATAATTAAAAGATCAATATCCAGATTGACTTGTCTGTGTGAAACAAGAGTTGACACAAGAATTTCGTATATATTCAAGGATTTACAATAAAAATAATTCCCAACTCAGTTTAAAAGTAAAATTAAGACAACTAATATTTATATAAGACCCAAACACATAAACGGATGTATACAGTATGTGAAAAAATGGCCTCAAACAATTCCTCCTCCTCACCAAAGACCTCATGTTTATCTTTTAACCAGTGGATCTTCGCTGGACGAAGGCTGCTTGCGTTATGTCAGTCAGGTTCCAGAACGGCCTTTATATATTCGAAAGGACACCGCAAGAGTTGTCCTTTTCCCTTACTGTAGGTAAATCCCTCGGCCACACCCGAAGTTCAAGTAAATTAATGATGCCATTGACCATGAATCACTCCAGAGTCCAGCTTACCCTTGAATGAGTACGTCATCTTATGAGTCTCGTTAGTCCTCTCTCTCTCTCTCTCTCTCTCTCTCTCTCTCTCTCTCTCTCTCTCTCTCTCTCTCTCTCTCTCGTAGTCTGATGGCTATGACACTCGCCTTACTAGACACCTATGCAGATAGCCAACTGGCAGTGAGTTTGCCCCCTACTCACAGGACCATTCATTGCTGTCTCGTGATAACCCATACGCGTCTTTGATTACCGACCCGGCCTTTTCAATATCACTGCTAATACGTCGTCCTAAAACGATTTGTTTTCACCAAATTCCATGTGATAATACCACTAAAAACGTACTATATTCCAGCTATTAGGTTTATGCTCAATTATTCTAATTTACCTCCATCCCCTCGAGCAGTGATTATTCCTCTCACTCATTCCTTTGGAAAGTCACCATGATGCAAACTTGCCTTACACAGCCTGGGATTCCGTTGAATTAAACTCTCAAACAGCATACCTCATTGTCTCACTTGCAACCCCACCAGTTCCTGATTTTTGTCCATTTTTTTATCTTCTATTTGCCCTCCTTGCATCCTCAGGAACTAGTTGCAAAATCATTCTCAGAATTATGCTGATTCCTATTACCTTTGCACGATTTCCATTTTCCCTTGTTATCCAATACACTCAGTAAGCTTTGATTAATAGTCACAATATTACTCGTATATCACTGGCAGAATATCTCATAGCTATGTTGGTTGAAGAAATTGCCTTAATAATATTTTTTTCTGTAATCATTACTCTCAAGTAATACTTACTTTTATATTTTATAATTCTTATTCACATTCACCCCAAATACTTAATCAGTTCACACATTTTTCTCTTTCATTTCCTCCTTAACTTCTTTACTAATATTATTGTGCACAAAGATAGATATAATTTTTTCTTGTCCTTATCCTTTTAAACGTCCTCTTCCCTCGCAAATACTTTGTAGTCTAGCTGCCTGTGGATTTCTTTTAGTTTCTCCTCCCAAAGTTCGTGCTTGCAAGCACTCAGTCGTCCCACTGACCCTATCCTGGAGACTCTTGAATTGCCCGGTCGGTTCTTTTGCTTCTGCATAATTAATCCCAGTCGATATTTCCTTGAACTTCTTTTCAAAACTTGTTCATTTTTATGTTCATCTGTCACGTTTTGAACCCTCTGCTCTAATTAGAGCTAACTTCTATCAGATACATTTCAATCAGGTAATGGTCAAATATATCTCACATCTCCTATCTTCTTAAGTTCACTTCCATTAACTTTCTTTTTTAACTATTCTTTGTGATTACGTTATTCAAACTTACATATTTCGTTTCGTGTTTTCTCTTCCCAAAGCATATTTATGGACAGTCTTCTCTGCAACGGCGATTTTATAACAAGGAAGCACGTTTCAGAAGCTTTTAATAGACATTTTTTATTCACTCAAGGAAGCCAAAACCTGTCACCTATACTTTCTCTTCCTTTACTGTCTATCACCTTATAAATGGCTTAGAACAATTGCTGTTCTTCTTTACCAGTGCCATGAAGGAAAAGATTCATATTTTTCAAATGAAGTTCTCAATTTTTAATTTATCATTTAAACGTAATGTTATATTCCCTTTTTCTCTCGATACATCCGTTTCCTACCTACAACTGAATTCTGTTATCCTTGCCCATGGTTCTCTAGACGCAGCACGATGTAACCGCTATGATGTAACAAAAACAATTATTTCTGCTTTTCCCTTTACTGTAAAACGCAAACAGTCTTTCCCGTTTATTTAGTCAAGTGTCAAGCACCTACCTCTCTCTTATAAGGAAAATTCACCTCCGCACACTGCTTGTGATCTGTATTACATAAAGGAGTGTTCAACATTCCAAAATTCATTGCCCTGTTTTTCCCAGAGCTCGGCGCAGCATACCGGAAGTGCCTCGGGCGTTTAGTGATCTTCACACGACAGAGAGAAGGCAGAATTATATCCCGCTGCATCAACTGTATATTTGATGTCTGGATCTGACGAGGGTCTTCCGCTATTTCAGGTTTTTTAAATCCAAGAGGTTTACAAAATTTAATTAGATGCTGTTCTGACTTTTGCGTCTATTTATCTATTTATACACACACATACACGCACACACACACACACACACACACACACACATATATATATATATATATATATATATATATATATATATATATATATATATATATATATATATATATACACACATCAGAAGTGGGAGAAGGACAGACATGTCTAAATTAGATGTCTTTATTACGATCGCCGACGTTTCTGGAACCACAAATGTCTCATTTTCAAGGCTAAAAAAATAAAAAAAAATAAAAATGAATAGACAGATAGTTATAAAAGATTAATATGAATAAATTTAAATTAAAATACAGGAGGGAAGGCACACCTATACAGGTATAGAGGCGTGTCAGTGGACCGGGTATTTAATTGGGGAATAGTCTGTTTAATAAATTATGATTCAAGAATTGTCAGGATTTGGTCCTTCTAGGTTCTAACCAATATCTCAAAATTATCGTATTTTATTTTATGTTTACATTTATACATATGTTCTCATATGGTAGAGAATTCAGGCTCGATATCTTAAACCGTGTTAATAGTTAACACCAGCGGTTTGGGTTTTGGGGTTTCCCAGGGGTCACAAAGGGTTTGGGAGAATATAATTTATTTTCATATATTTAGATTAGCCAGTTGGGCTTTTACCAGTTTGGTGAGTGCAGCTTGTTAACTTCCCCCCCCCCCTCCCCCCGCTCCTATAATTTTGTTTTGTCTTACCTTTTCACAAGGTTCACCATTTCAAAATTTCATCATAGGAGTTACGGTAATATCCTGAAGAGTCTCGGGGAGTCATAGAATAAAAAAGGTTGAGAATCACTGGTTAACACCATGATGAGAATCTATTCTCACCTTCAGCATCCGCGTGCAATAGCCATAAGTCGCCAAGTCATATCTGGGGCAAGTAAATGTTTATGTTACACCGACGGTCATCAAAGGGCTTAGCTTTCCCTGGTATCTAAACAGAGATCCAGTCAGCAGAAGGTTTCTCGGTATTATTTTAAATCAATAGCAAGAATATTGTGATTGATGATTTTGTATAATTTACCATAAAAAGACTTGATGAGCATTAGTGGAAAACTGGAAAAAAGCAGCAATTGCGAAACAGTAGGTTCGGCGAAATTTGGAATAAAAAATGTTTTCATGATGAATTATACGAAATCGTCAATCGCCAAAGTCCAAGGCCCCCGTAGCAAGCACTCCAAGTCCTCCGAGTGCTAATCCAGGCTCAGGATCAGCACTTCGCTCGCCGAGCAGGTGGGTAATGACCATGGGATAGACCACCCAGTCCTCCATACTGGTTTTCAGTGTAGCTCCCGTGACTGCGGCCATTGGAATTGCAAAAGACATTTCTAAAAATGCTTAAATTTAAAGGAAGCTGGAGTATATGTATGGAAAAGTATTATATTTGTATACATATTACCTGAGATTTGTCGCTCCCACCCCCCCGCCCTTCCCGCCTTCGACACCTGTCAGGTGTAGAGATTTAGTCTCCAAGTGATTCTCTTTTATCATGAGTGAAAAGGAATAATATAAAACAGAAGCGAATAACGCCTATATTCGGCATATAATCATATCTTATCTGTAAAGTCATCATCATTTATTTAACCCTGAAAATTTAGCATTCTATTCTTATATGAACGGACGCTTCAAGCGAAAGGAATTAAGAGGAGAAATACTTCAAATTTGCTGCAAAGATAAAAATATATTTTTATAAATGCTCAATGTACAATAAGAAACGCTTTCTCAGCAAACGTCAGTTAAACATGCACTCATGTTTCTTTTATACCCGTAAGCGTTAATTTGAATTTTTATGGATCCATCGATAAGTTCTTTCAAAGGTCAGTATGAGGGATTATTCATACATAGGTCAAGGGTTAGTGCTTCACTTTCCAAGCAAATGGGTATGGCCATGGGACAGACCACCTAGTCCTCCGTACTGGTTACCAATGTGGTTTCCATGACTGTACCCATTGGAGTGGCTGTATCCATTGGCATAGTTTCCAGCGCCCAAGAGACCTCCGTAGCCACCGTATCCGCCACCGAATCCACCATTTAGGCCTAGGCCTAGACCACCAAGTCCAAGGCCTCCGTAGCCAAGTCCACCCAGTCCTCCAAGGCCTCCATATCCAAGTCCTCCAAGTAATCCTGGCTCTGGATCAGCACTTCGCTTCCCGAGGAAGTGTGTGTTAATGTTATTATGTTGCAGCCCACCAGATCCTCCGAAGCCTTTGAGGATGTGGTTTCCGTGATTGTATCCATCAGAATGGCTGTAGCCGTTGGCATAGTTGCCTGCACTCAGGAGACCTCCGTAGCCACCGTATCCACCACCATATCCTCCGTTTAGGCCTAAGCCAAGACCGCCAAGTCCAAGACCTCCGTAGCCAAGTCCACCGAGTCCTCCTAGGCCTCCATAGCCAATACCAGGAGCAGCGTCAGCCACTAAGGCTACCAACAGGACGGCAAACTGAAGAGCATATTAAACTTTTCGTATTAAAAGAACGAGAGAGAGAGAGAGAGAGAGAGAGAGAGAGAGAGAGAGAGAGAGAGAGAGAGAGAGAGAGAGAGAGATAGTTGAGATACATTTAGTCGTTATGTGAAAGATTCTTGTAATGTCAGATTCAACATTTTTATAATTAAAAGATCAATATCCAGATTGACTTGTCTGTCTGAAACAAGAGTTGACACAAGAATTTCGTATATATTCAAGGATTTACAATAAAAATAATTCCCAACTCAGTTTAAAAGTAAAATTAAGACAACTAATATTAATATAAGACCCAAACACATGAACGGATGTATACAGTATGTGAAAAAATGGCCTCAAACAATTCCTCCTCCTCACCAAAGATCTCATGTTTATCTTCTAACCAGTGGATCTTCGCTGGACGAAGGCTGCCTGCGTTATGTCAGTCAGGTTCCAGAACGGCCTTTATATATTCGAAAGGACACCGCAAGAGTTGTCCTTTTCCCTTACTGTAGGTAAATCCCTCGGCCACACCCGAAGTTCAAGTAAATTAATGATGCCATTGACCATGAATCACTCAAGAGTCCAACTTACCCTTGAATGAGTACGTCATCTTATGAGTCTCGTTAGTCCTCTCTCTCTCTCTCTCTCTCTCTCTCTCTCTCTCTCTCTCTCTCTCTCGTAGTCTGATGGCTATGACACTCGCCTTACTAGACACCTATGCAGATAGCCAACTGGCAGTGAGTTTGCCCCCTACTCACAGGACCATTAATTGCAGTCTCGTGATAACTCATACGCGTCTTTGATTACCGACCCGGCCTTTTCAATATCACTGCTAATACGTCGTCCTAAAACGATTTGTTTTCACCAAATTCCATGTGATAATACCACTAAAAACGTACTATATTCCAGCTATTAGCTTTATGCTCAATTATTCTAATTTACCTCCATCCCCTCGAGCAGTGATTATTCCTCTCACTCATTCCTTTGGAAAGTCACCATGATGCAAACTTACCTTACACAGCCTGGGATTCCGTTGAATTAAACTCTCAAACAGCATACCTCATTGTCTCACTTGCAACTCCACCAGTTCCTGGTTTTTGTCCATTTTTTTTATCTTCTATTTGCCTTCCTTGCATCCTCAGGAATTAGTTGCAAAATCATTCTCAGAATTATGCTGATTCCTGTTACCTTTGCACGATTTCCGTTTTCCCTTGTTATCCAATACACTCAGTAAGCTTTGATTAATAGTCACAATATTACTCGTATATCACTGGCAGAATATCTCATAGCTATGTTGGTTGAAGAAATTGCCTTAATAATATTTTTTTCTGTAATCATTACTCTCAAGTAATACTTACTTTTATATTTTATAATTCTTATTCACATTCACCCCAAATACTTAATCAGTTCACACATTTTTCTCTTTCATTTCCTCCTTAACCTCTTTACTAATATAATTGTGCACAAGTATAGATATAATTCTTTCTTGTCTTTATCACTTTTAAATGTCCTTTTCCCTCGTAAATCCTTTGTAATCTAGCTGTCTGTGGATTTCTTTTAGTTTCTCCTCCCAAAGTTCGTGCTTGCAAGCACTCAGTCGTCCCATTGACCCTATCCTGGAGACTCTTGAATTGCCCGGTCGGTTCTTTTGCTTCTGCATATTTAATCGCAGTCGATATTTCCTTGAACTTCTTTTCAAAACGTGTTCATTTTTATGTTCATCTGTCACGTTTTGAACCCTCTGCTCTAATTAGAGCTAACTTTTATCAGATACATTTCAATCAGGTAATGGTCAAATATATCTCACATCTCCTATCTTCTTAAGTTCACTTCCATTAACTTTCTTTTTTAACTATTCTTTGTGATTACGTTATTCAAACTTACATATTTCGTTTCGTGTTTTCTCTTCCCAAAGTATATTTATGGACAGTCTTCTCTGCAACGGCGATTTTATAACAAGGAAGCACGTTTCAGAAGCTTTTAATAGACATTTTTTATTCACTCATGGAAGCCAAAACCTGTCACCTATACTTTCTTCCTTTACTGTCTATCACCTTATAAATGGCTTAGAACAATTGCTGTTCTTCTTTACCAGTGCCATGAAGGAAAAGATTCATATTTTTCAAATGAAGTTCTCAATTTTTAATTTATCATTTAAACGTAATGTTATATTCCCTTTTTCTCTCGATACATCCGTTTCCTACCTACAACTGAATTCTGTTATCCTTGCCCATGGTTCTCTAGACGCAGCACGATGTAACCGCTATGATGTAACAAAAACAATTATTTCTGCTTTTCCCTTTACTGTAAAACGCAAACAGTCTTTCCCGTTTATTTAGTCAAGTGTCAAGCACCTACCTCTCTCTTATAAGGAAAATTCACCTCCGCACACTGCTTGTGATCTGTATTACATAAAGGAGTGTTCAACATTCCAAAATTCATTGCCCTGTTTTTCCCAGAGCTCGGCGCAGCATACCGGAAGTACCTCAGGCGTTTAGTGATCTTCACACGACAGAGAGAAGGCAGAATTATATCCCGCTGCATCAACTGGATATTTGGTGTCTGGATCTGACGAGGGTCTTCCTCTATTTCAGGCTTTTTAAATCCAAGAGGTTCACAAAATTTAATTAGATGCTGTTCTGAATTTTGCGTCTATTTATCTATTTATACACACACATACACACACACACACACACACATATATATATATATATATATATATATATATATATATATATATATATATATATATATATATATATATATATATATATATATATATATATATATATATATATATATATATATATATATATATATATATATATATATATATATACATCAGAAGCGGGGAGAAGGACAGACATGTCTAAATTAGATGTCTTTATTACGATTGCCGACGTTTCTGGAACCACAAATGTCTCATTTTCAAGGCTAAAAAAATTAAAAAAAATAAAATGAAAAAGACAGATAGTTATAAAAGATTAATATGAATAAATTAAAATTAAAATACAGGAGGGAAGGCACACCTATACAGGTATAGAGGCGTGTCAGTTGAACGAGTATTTAATTGGGGAATAGTCTGTTTAATATTAATTATGATCCAAGAATTGTCAGGATTTGGTCCTTCTAGGTTCTAACCAATATCTCAAAATTATCGTATTTTGTTTTATGTTTACATTTATACATATGTTCTCATATGTTAGAGAATTCAGGGTTCGATATTTTAAACCGTGTTCTGTAGTTAACAGCAGCGGTTTGGGGTTTGGGGTTTCTCAGGGGGTCACAAAAGGTTCGGAAGGATAAAATCTATTTTTATATATTTAGATTAGCCAGTTGGGCTTTTACCAGTTTGGTGAGTACAACTTGTTAACTCCCCCCCCCCACCCCGCCCCTATCATTTTGTTATATCTAACCTTTTCAGAAGGTTCACCATTTCAAAGTTTATTATAGGAGTTACGGTAATATCCTGAAGAGTCTCGGGGAGACATAGCATAAAAAAGGTTGAGAATCACTGGTTAACACCATGATGAGAATCTATTCTCACCTTCAGCATCCGCGTGCAATAGCCATAAGTCGCCAAGTCACATCTGGGGCAAGTAAATGTTTATGTTACACCGACGGTCATCAAAGGGCTTAGCTTTCCCTGGTATCTAAACAGAGATCCAGTCAGCAGAAGGTTTCTCGGTATTATTTTAAATCAATAGCAAGAATATTATGATTGATGATTTTGTATAATTTACCATAAAAAGACTTGATAAGCATTAGTGGAAAACTGGAAAAAAGCAGCAATTGGGAAACAGTAGGTTCGGTGAAATTTGGAATAAAAAATGTTTTCATGATGAATTATACGAAATCGTCAATCGCCAAAGTCCAAGGCTCCCGTAGCAAGTACTCTAAGTCCTCCGAGTGCTAATCCAGGCTCAGGATCAGCACTTCGCTCGCCAAGCAGGTGGGTATGACCATGGGATAGACCACACAATACCCCATACTGGATTTCAGTGTAGCTCCCGTGACTGCGGCCATTGGAATTGCAAAAGACATTTCTAAAAATGCTTAAATTTAAAGGAAGCTGGAGTATATGTATGGAAAAGTATTATATTTGTATACATATTACCTGAGATTTGTCGCTCCCCCCCCCCCCGCCCTTCCCGCCTTCGACACCTGTCAGGTGTAGAGATTTAGTCTCCAAGTGATTCTCTTTTATCATGAGTGAAAAGGAATAATATAAAACAGAAGAGAATAACGCCTATATTCGTCATATAATCATATCTTATCTGTAAAGTCATCATCATTTATTTAACCCTGAAAATTTAGCATTCTATTCTTATATGAACAGACGCTTCAAGCGAAAGGAATTAGGAGGAGAAATACTTCAAATTTGCTGCAAAGATAAAAATATATTTTTATAAATGCTCAATGTACAATAAGAAACGCTTTCTCAGCAAACGTCAGTTAAACATGCACTCATGTTTCTTTTATACCCGTAAGCGTTAATTTGAATTTTTATGGATCCATCGATAAGTTCTTTCAAAGGTCAGTATGAGGGATTATTCATACATAGGTCAAGGGTTAGTGCTTCACTTTCCAAGCAAATGGGTATGGCCATGGGACAGACCACCTAGTCCTCCGTACTGGTTACCAATGTGGTTTCCATGACTGTACCCATTGGAGTGGCTGTATCCATTGGCATAGTTTCCAGCGCCCAAGAGACCTCCGTAGCCACCGTATCCGCCACCGAATCCACCATTTAGGCCTAGGCCTAGACCACCAAGTCCAAGACCTCCGTAGCCAAGTCCACCGTGTCCTCCAAGGCCGCCATATCCAAGTCCTCCAAGTAATCCTGGCTCTGGATCAGCGCTTCGCTTCCCGAGGAAGTGTGTGTTAAGGTTATTATGTTGCAGCCCACCAGATCCTCCGAAGCCTTTGAGGATGTGGTTTCCGTGATTGTATCCATCAGAATGGCTGTAGCCGTTGGCATAGTTGCCTGCACTCAGGAGACCTCCGTAGCCACCGTATCCACCACCATATCCTCCGTTTAGGCCTAAGCCAAGACCGCCAAGTCCAAGACCTCCGTAGCCAAGTCCACCGAGTCCTCCTAGGCCTCCATAGCCAATACCAGGAGCAGCGTCAGCCACTAAGGCTACCAAAAGGACGGCAAACTGAAGAGCATATTAAACTTTTCTTATTAAAAGAACGAGAGAGAGAGAGAGAGAGAGAGAGAGAGAGAGAGAGAGAGAGAGAGAGAGAGAGAGAGAGAGAGAGAGAGAGAGAGAGAGAGAGAGATAGTTGAGATACATTGAGTCGTTATGTGAAAGATTCTTGTAATGTCAGATTCAACATTTTTATAATTAAAAGATCAATATCCAGATTGACTTGTCTGTGTGAAACAAGAGTTGACACAAGAATTTCGTATATATTCAAGGATTTACAATAAAAATAATTCCCAACTCAGTTTAAAAGTAAAATTAAGACAACTAATATTATTAATATAAGACCCAAACACATAAACGGATGTATACAGTATGTGAAAAAATGGCCTCAAACAATTCCTCCTCCTCACCAAAGACCTCATGTTTATCTTTTAACCAGTGGATCTTCGCTGGACGAAGGCTGCCTGCGTTATGTCAGTCAGGTTCCAGAACGGCCTTTATATATTCGAAAGGACACCGCAAGAGTTGTCCTTTTCCCTTACTGTAGGTAAATTCCTCGGCCACACCCGAAGTTCAAGTAAATTAATGATGCCATTGACCATGAATCACTCAAGAGTCCAGCTTACCCTTGAATGAGTACGTCATCTTATGAGTCTCGTTAGTCCTCTCTCTCTCTCTCTCTCTCTCTCTCTCTCTCTCTCTCTCTCTCTCTCTCTCTCTCTCTCTCTCGTAGTCTGATGGCTATGACACTCGCCTTACTAGACACCTATGCAGATAGCCAACTGGCAGTGAGGTTGCCCCCTACTCACAGGACCATTCATTGCTGTCTCGTGATAACCCATACGCGTCTTTGATTACCGACCCGGCCTTTTCAATATCACTGCTAATACGTCGTCCTAAAACGATTTGTTTTCACCAAATTCCATGTGATAATACCACTAAAAACGTACTATATTCCAGCTATTAGCTTTATGCTCAATTATTCTAATTTACCTCCATCCCCTCGAGCAGTGATTATTCCTCTCACTCATTCCTTTGGAAAGTCACCATGATGCAAACTTACCTTACACAGCCTGGGATTCCGTTGAATTAAACTCTCAAACAGCATACCTCATTGTCTCACTTGCAACTCCACCAGTTCCTGGTTTTTGTCCATTATTTTATCTTCTATTTGCCCTCCTTACATCCTCAGGAACTAGTTGCAAAATCATTCTCAGAATTATGCTGATTCCTATTACCTTTGCACGATTTCCGTTTTCCCTTGTTATCCAATACACTCAGTAAGCTTTGATTAATAGTCACAATATTACTCGTATATCACTGGCAGAATATCTCATAGCTATGTTGGTTGAAGAAATTGCCTTAATAATATTTTTTTCTGTAATCATTACTCTCAAGTAATACTTACTTTTATATTTTATAATTCTTATTCACATTCACCCCAAATACTTAATCAGTTCACACATTTTTCTCTTTCATTTCCTCCTTAACCTCTTTACTAATATAATTGTGCACAAGTATAGATATAATTCTTTCTTGTCTTTATCACTTTTAAATGTCCTTTTCCCTCGTAAATCCTTTGTAATCTAGCTGTCTGTGGATTTCTTTTAGTTTCTCCTCCCAAAGTTCGTGCTTGCAAGCACTCAGTCGTCCCATTGACCCTATCCTGGAGACTCTTGAATTGCCCGGTCGGTTCTTTTGCTTCTGCATATTTAATCGCAGTCGATATTTCCTTGAACTTCTTTTCAAAACGTGTTCATTTTTATGTTCATCTGTCACGTTTTGAACCCTCTGCTCTAATTAGAGCTAACTTTTATCAGATACATTTCAATCAGGTAATGGTCAAATATATCTCACATCTCCTATCTTCTTAAGTTCACTTCCATTAACTTTCTTTTTTAACTATTCTTTGTGATTACGTTATTCAAACTTACATATTTCGTTTCGTGTTTTCTCTTCCCAAAGTATATTTATGGACAGTCTTCTCTGCAACGGCGATTTTATAACAAGGAAGCACGTTTCAGAAGCTTTTAATAGACATTTTTTATTCACTCACGGAAGCCAAAACCTGTCACCTATACTTTCTCTTCCTTTACTGTCTATCACCTTATAAATGGCTTAGAACAATTGCTGTCTTCTCTACTAGTGTCATGAAGGAAAAGATTCATATTTTTCAAGTAATTTGAATGAAGTTCTCAATTTTTAATATATCATTTAAACGTAATGTTGTATTCCCTTTTTCTCTCGATACATCCGTTTCCTACCTACAACTGAATTCTGTCATCCTTGCCCATGGTTCTCTAGACGCAGCACGATGTAACCGCTATGATGTAACAAAAACAATTATTTCTGCTTTTCCCTTTACTGTAAAACGCAAACAGTCTTTCCCGTTTATTTAGTCAAGTGTCAAGCACCTACCTCTCTCTTATAAGGAAAATTCACCTCCGCACACTGCTTGTGATCTGCATTACATAAAGGAGTGCTCAACATTCCAAAATTCATTGCCCTGTTTTTCCCAGAGCTCGGCGCAGCATACCGGAAGTGCCTCAGGCGTTTAGTGATCTTCACACGACAGAGAGAAGGCAGAATTATATCCTGCTGCATCAATTGGATATTTAATTTTGATGTCTGGATCTGATGAGGGTCTTCCGCTATTTCAGGCTTTTAAATCCAAGAGGTACACAAAATTTAATTAGATGCTGTTCTGACTTTTGCGTTTATTTATCTATTTATACACACACACATACACACACACACACATATATGTATATATATACATCAGAAGTGGGAGAAGGACAGACATGTCTAAATTAGATGTCTTTATTACGATCGCCGACGTTTCTGGAACCACAAATGTCTCATTTTCAAGGCTAAAAAAATAAAATGAAAAAGACAGATAGTTATAAAAGATTAATATGAATAAATTAAAATTAAAATACAGGAGGGAAGGCACACCTATACAGGTATAGAGGCGTGTCAGTTGAACGAGTATTTAATTGGGGAATAGTCTGTTTAATAAATTATGATTCAAGAATTGTCAGGATTTGGTCCTTCTAGGTTCTAACCAATATCTCAAAATTATCGTATTTTATTTTATGTTTACATTTATACATATGTTCTCATATGGTAGAGAATTCAGGCTCGATATCTTAAACCGTGTTAATAGTTAACACCAGCGGTTTGGGTTTTGGGGTTTCCCAGGGGTCACAAAGGGTTTGGGAGAATATAATTTATTTTCATATATTTAGATTAGCCAGTTGGGCTTTTACCAGTTTGGTGAGTGCAGCTTGTTAACTTTCCCCCCCCCCCCTCCCCCCGCTCCTATAATTTTGTTTTGTCTTACCTTTTCACAAGGTTCACCATTTCAAAATTTCATCATAGGAGTTACGGTAATATCCTGAAGAGTCTCGGGGAGTCATAGAATAAAAAAGGTTGAGAATCACTGGTTAACACCATGATGAGAATCTATTCTCACCTTCAGCATCCGCGTGCAATAGCCATAAGTCGCCAAGTCATATCTGGGGCAAGCAAATGTTTATGTTACACCGACGGTCATCAAAGGGCTTAGCTTTCCCTGGTATCTAAACAGAGATCCAGTCAGCAGAAGGTTTCTCGGTATTATTTTAAATCAATAGCAAGAATATTGTGATTGATGATTTTGTATAATTCACCATAAAAAGACTTGATAAGCATTAGTGGAAAACTGGAAAAAAGCAGCAATTGGGAAACAGTAGGTTCGGCGAAATTTGGAATAAAAAATGTTTTCATGATGAATTATACGAAATCGTCAATCGCCAAAGTCCAAGGCCCCCGTAGCAAGCACTCTACGTCCTCCGAGTGCTAATCCAGGCTCAGGATCAGCACTTCGCTCGCCGAGCAGGTGGGTATGACCATGGGATAGACCAACCAATCCTCCATACTGGTTTTCAGTGTAGCTCCCGTGACAGTGGCCATTGGAATTGCAAAAGGACATTTCTAAAAGTGTTTAAATTTAAAAAAAGGAATAATATAAAACAGAAGAGAATAACGCCTATATTCGGCATATAATCACATCCTATCTGTATAGCCATCATCACTTATTTAACCCTGAAATTCTTAGCATTCTATTCTTATATGAACAGACGCTTCAAGCCAAAGGAATTAGGTAGAGAAATACTTCAAATTTGCTGCAAAGATAAAAATATATTTTTTATAAATGCTCAATGTACAATAAGAAACGCTTTCTCAGCAAACGTCAGTTAAACACGCACTCAAGTTTCTTTCATACCCGTAAGCGTTAATTTGAATTTTTATGGATCTATCGATAAGTTCTTTCAAAGGTCAGTATGAGGGATTATTCATACATAGGTCAAGGGTTAGTGCTTCACTTTCCAAGCAAATGGGTATGGCCATGGGATAGACCACCTAGTCCTCCGTACTGGTTACCAATGTGGTTTCCATGACTGTACCCATTGGAGTGGCTGTATCCATTGGCATAGTTTCCAGCGCCCAAGAGACCTCCGTAGCCACCGTATCCGCCACCGAATCCACCATTTAGGCCTAGGCCTAGACCACCAAGTCCAAGACCTCCGTAGCCAAGTCCACCGAGTCCTCCAAGGCCTCCATATCCAAGTCCTCCAAGTAATCCTGGCTCTGGATCAGCGCTTCGCTTCCCGAGGAAGTGTGTGTTAATGTTATTATGTTGCAACCCACCAGATCCTCCGAAGCCTTTGAGGATGTGGTTTCCGTGATTGTAACCATCAGAATGGCTGTAACCATTGGCATAGTTTCCAGCGCTCAGGAGACCTCCGTAGCCACCGTATCCACCACCATATCCTCCGTTTAGGCCTAAGCCAAGACCGCCAAGTCCAAGGCCTCCGTAGCCAAGCCCACCGAGTCCTCCAAGGCCTCCATAGCCAATACCAGGAGCAGCGTCAGCCACCAAGGCTACCAACAGGACGGCAAACTGAAGAGCATATTAAACTTATCTTATTAAAAGAGAGAGAGAGAGAGAGAGAGAGAGAGAGAGAGAGAGAGAGAGAGAGAGAGAGAGAGAGAGAGAGAAATTACTGAGACACTTTTAGTCGTTACGTGGAAGATTCTTGTAATGTCAGATTTACCATTTTTATAATTAAAAGAAGAGAAACATTCCAGATTGACTTGTCTGTGTGAAACAAGAGTTGGCACAAGAATTTCGTATATATTCAAGGATTTACAACAAAAATAAATCTTAATTCACTTTAAATACAAATTAAGACAACTAATATTAATATAAGAACGAAACAAATATTCATATTTATGTATATACATATAAACGAATGTGTATGTGTGAAAATATGGCCTCAAACAATTCTTCCTCCTCACCAAAGATCTCATGTTTATCTTCTAACCAGTGGATCTCTGATGGACGAAGGCTGCCTGCGTTATGTCAGTCAGGTTCCAGAACGGCCTTTATATATTCGAAAGGACACCGCAAGAGTTGTCCTTTTCCCTTACATAAGCCCTAGACCACACCAGAAGGTCAAGTAAATTAATGATGCCATTGACCATGAATCACTCCAGAGTCCAGCTTACCCTTGAATGAGTACGTCATCTTATGAGTCTCGTTAGTTCCTCTCTCTCTCTCTCTCTCTCTCTCTCTCTCTCTCTCTCTCTCTCTCTCTCTCTCTCTCTCTCTCTCTCAGTTATCTATCTATCTGTCTGTCTCTCTCTCTCAGGCTAATTGCTATGACACTCCCCTCACTGATGAGTTGATATAGGTTCGATCTACTGGTCGAAGCAGAATGATTCTCGTCATAATCCATTAGACCAGATTTGGCTTCTGCTGATCTAGATAATGAATTAGGTACCCGGTAGTCACTCGATTGTAGTGTCCCATAGAAAGGGTGGAGAAGGGCACAAGGAAAGCAGACTTATCCCAAAACACAAGGAAATCGGCAAGGTAGCGTTCTCTAGAGCCACCTCACCAAAGGGGACCAGATGTAAAAGGTTTGTGGCGGTTTCTCGAGAATTTAAAAAGGAGATAATTGTACATTAATTCTTTAATTGATGAATCGACGATAATTTTCAGTGCTCAGGATTTCCATATCATTAGCAGCTTCATACACCTACGCAGATTGCTCACTTGCATTCGTTCACTTTTCATTATTCATGCTTATCTTGGATAAAGGACCCGGCCCTTTCAGTACCTCTTCCATTACGTCGACCTTACACTTTCACAATATTCTCCCACTCAGCCTCCTCAAGAATTTTTGTGCCAAATTCCATGCGATAATACGACACAACACGTATTATTTTCCAGATTTTTCATAACCATAATTCTAATAGTCACTTCCATCCCTTCAAGCTATACCTATTCCTTTCACTCGTCTTTCACTCATTCCCTTGGAATTTCATCATGATCAAAACATACTTTACACAACCTGACCATCCATTTAATTAAACTCTGAACACCATACCTCTTAATAACGCATGTAACTCCATCAGCTACTAGTACTTGCCCATTCTGAACAAGCAGCTACAAAAGCATTTTCAGATTTATGCTAATTCCTCTTACCCTCGAATGATTCTTGTTTGTCCCTGTTATCCTATGAGGAAGTTTTGGAAATACTTCCTCAAAAGTCTGAAGATGATACTTTAGGTAACGTATCTCCATGTCCATCTTTCCTTTGGTTGAGGAAATTGACTTAATAATAGTTTTCTTTACATTTGTTTCCACCCAGCAATACTGATTTTTCTTTTTATAGTTCTTGCTCACATTCACCCCCAGATATTTAGTCAGTTCACACTTTTTCTCTTTCACTTCTTCCTCAACTTCTTCACTCTCACTGTTGCGCACAAGTATATAAGACTTTCTTTTTCAAGCAACGTACTTCTGAAATAATCTCCTTTTCCCTCGCGAATCCTTTGTATTCTTATCTCTCAGGGGATTTATTTTTTACTAATCCTCCCAGAGTATGTACTTGCAACCACTCTGTCATCCCATTGACTCGAATCTAGAGTCCGCATCCGGTTCTTCTGCTTCTGTATATTTAATCTCAGTCTACTTTCTTTGAACTTTTCCCTGGTCTCACTTACATCTTATTAAGACGTACTGTTCGTAATTACGTTCATTTGCCACATTTTGAATCTTCTGTTCTAAATAGATTTAACTTCTGTTTTCATAATTCGTTGCAGTTAGGTACTGGCCAGATATACTTCCCACCTCCTATCTTTTTTGTATCACATCCATTAACTTTCAGTTCTAACAAAACTCTTTATAAGATTACGTCAATCTAGCAAACACGTTTCATTCCAGTTTTCTCTTCCCAGAGTATATTCATGAATAACATTCCTTTGAAAGCGAGCACATTTCAGATTTTCCCAAAAGACTCAATTAATGGTTAGCCATTAACAGAACCCAAGACCTGTCAACTATATTTCCTCCTACTTTACCACCCACCACCTTTTAAATTTGGTCAGAATAATCACCCTTCATCTTTGCCAAACCCAGGCAAAGAAAAAATTAGAATTTTCCAAGGAATTTTCATTCAGACCTCAGTTTTTCGTTAAATCATCTACACATAATGATACATTTCCTTTTTTACTTTTAAACCCCACTTTAATAATAAAACTGAATTCTGTCATACTTCCCCAAGATTTCTTGACACAGCAAGGGCTAACCACTATGATGCAATTCAAGTAATAAATCTGCTTTTCCCAGTATTGTACAATACAAACAACCTTCTCCCCTTATTCAACTAAGTGTCAAACACCCAACATTCTTTCATTACGAACATTCACGACTACGCGTTGCTTTTGATCTGTATTACATGGAGGGGAGTTTCCAACATTCCAACATTCAATGTCTCACTTTTCTGCGCGCTCGGCGCAGCATACCGGAAGTGCCTCGGGCGATTAGTGATTTTCATGTCACAGAGAGAAGGAGGAAATATATCTTCGTGCATCAACGTTACGTTTGATGTCTGGATCTGACGAGGATCGTCAGCGATTACAGGCTTTTCGATACAAGAAGTAGACAAAATTTAAACAGGTGCTCTCTCTCTCTCTCTCTCTCTCTCTCTCTCTCTCTCTCTCTCTCTCTCTCTCTCTCTCTCTCTCTCTCTCTATATATATATATATATATATATATATATATATATATATATATATATATATATATATATACACATATATATATATATACGCTATATAAATTTAAAAAAAAAACAAAAATAACTAAAAAGAAAGAAATAAATAAAAATGAGAATAAATAAAAATAAATAATATACATGAATAAAAATAATTAAATAAAAATTTTTACTCAGTAAGTTATAGTTAGCCCCAAAGGAAATTATTAAAAGACAGAATCCATATGCAAATTTCTTTTTCGAATGCTCATATTATACAATGAAAATGGTTCTGCAATTATCTGTCGAATTTAGATTCAAGGTTCTTTTACACCCGTAAATGATATTGTCTTAGTATTGCCATAACTGCTCCACAGAAGTCTTAGTAACAATACAATAATGTCCTGCTCCAATCAAGGTTAAAGGCTAGCGCTTCACTTTCCAAGCAAATGGGTATGACCATGGGATAGCCCTCCTAGCCCTCCATATTGTTTACCAATGTGGTTTCCGTAATTGTATCCAGTGGACTGGTTGTATCCATTTGCATACTGGAGACCACTGTAACCACCATATCCTCCACTGTATCCACTGTTTAGGCCTAATCTAAGACCACCAAGTCCAAGGCCTCCGTAGCCAAGTCCTCAAAGTCCCCCGAGGGCTAATCCAGGTTCAGGATCGGCACTTCATTTGCCGAGCAAGTGGGTATGACCATGGGAAAGCCCACCCAGTCCCCAGTACTGGTTTCCAATGTAGTTTCCGTGTTTGTATCCATTGGAATGACTGTATCCATTGGCATAGTTACCAGCACTCCGGAGACCACCGTAGCAACCGTATCCACCACCTATCCTGTATTGAATCCTCCAAGAAGTCCAAGTATTCCAGGGGCTCCAATTCCCCCATAGCCAATTCCAGGAGCAGCATCAGCTGCTAACAATGCACTT
>JANJGK010008446.1:0-2500 GCA_039081455.1 Macrobrachium rosenbergii
TGACCGCCATTGAAATGTACTGAATACCTATATTTAACGAATGGCTCCATTACCGAGCTCACTTTGACTAACCCCCTCCCCCCCTTCCCATGGACCTAGCCGCCGCCCCCCCTACTCCCCAATCTTCCCCTCCAAAATACAATGTCATCCCTGCGCTTTTTGCTTTTTTTTTTTTTTGAAAGGGTCTATTGGCCAACTGCACAATATTTCTGAATCTCTTCTCTTTAAAATTAATCGCCCAGCTTACCTGCCTGATGACAGTAATTAACAGACACAAAAGGTTGGAAAACGTATATATATTTTTCCCCACACAGTGACACAATTACGGCACAAAGTTTTCCTTTTTCCATTTTTCCTGTTTTTTTTTTTTTTTTTTGATGAAGTGGGTTAAAAATAAATATATACTGAACCCACCTGCGTAATGGCACGCAGTTTTCGCGAACAAAACACCTGACAATGGTCTCCCTTTTTGCCATATAAGCTTCCCAATTTCCATTGTGTTTGCCGCTGGGAATGGGAGGAAATGCACGTACCGTCTGTCCGTAACAGTTTGCTCTTTTGAACCCCATTCGCGACAGTATACATTGCCTATTTGCGTGATCAATAAAATAATGGAAAGAGAAATGACAACTCGGCTTATTCAGCCCCAAGAATTCGATGGATGTACACAGGCCAAATCGAAAGCTGTACATAGACCAAACTGACAGCTTGTACATAAACCAGATCGATAAATGTACACAGACCAAATCGACAGCTGCACATAGACCAAATCAACGGCTGTACATAGACCGAATCGATAGCTGTACACAGACCACGGCAAACAATACAACAATTTGAAATTTTTTTCAGAGCAATACACAGAAGAGAATATTTCGATCATTTATCAAACAAGTCCAAGTGCATATGCCACTGACAACTGAAAATGTTACTGGATCTCGAGTGCTGACACAAACCCTTGAATGTGTATTACTAAGGAAAAGCATTAAAGCAAATTGCTAAGAAAATAAGCATATTACTATGATAATAAGCATATTAAAAGATATTAAGCATTACCAATACTCAGTGGGGAAATACCAACGCACAATCACCGCACCTAGAACTGATAGAAGTTTCAACATCATAATAATACGAAAAATTTGCTTTAAACAAAAATCTCAATAATTAACAACAGGACTGGAAAGAGACGGGGGGTAGGGGAGGATATGGGAATTCGCAGCTGTGCTATAAATAATGATTCGAGATTATGGTGCCATCTTCAAAGAAGGTTTGCATACCATTTACATAATATGACAGACACAGAATTGCGTCTCGAGTGAACTGTTATATAATCGAAACTAGATGTTTCCAATTAATGCCACATTTTCAGCCATACATGACAGATAAGAAAAGTATCCTATTATTATCAAATACGAAAAGAAAGAACATTGGGAAAAACGAATAAAACGAGGACACATTTTCAGCAATACATGGACAGATAAGAAAAGTATCCTATAATTATCAAATACGAAAAGACAGAACTGTGGAAAAAACGAATAAAAAGGATACATTTTCAGCAATACATGACAGATAACAAAAGTATCCTATTATTATCAAATACGAAAAGAAAGAACAGTGGGGAAAAACGAATAAAAACGAGGACACATTTTCAGCAATACATGACAGATAAGAAAAGTATCCTATTATTATCAAATACGAAAAGACAGAACTGTGGGAAACACGAATAAAAACAAGGACAAATCAGAAGAATAAGTAATTTTATTATATAAGCGGACATTCAGAACACAATGAAAAAACTCCAGGAAAATCTGCTGACGTCAGCGCAACATAACAATCCATGATTACAAAAGTTAGCAAAAACTTTTTATGAGAAAAGAGAGCATAAAATGGAGGTAGATTTGCGATTTTTTTTACCCCGAGAGAAAAATAATAAAATAAGGAATTTTATACAACAGAAATAATTATTAATGATCTGAATATCAAGATTATACCTAACGTTATACAATACCAAAAAGGATTACTCGCAATTACATTAAATATATTCGCATCAGCCTTAATCATTCAATGACGAATTACGCTTCGATTCCCTTACATTTCACTCTGGACTTTCGCCCTCAATGAATTACCGTCATGTAAACAGCATTAACTAGTAAGGAGGGTGCTAAACACTATCATTTAGAAGGTAACCTCGATTTCTCGGGCGAAAAAAATTACACGCAATTAAACACGGCGCCTAAAAATAACCTGTAATTCAGCACATTCTAGCCGGGGCAACAGTTTTAATAATGCACTTCCCCTATTAATTTTACGTGTGATTTATTCTGTGCATTCTAATATTATATTTGCATCGGCAAGTCCAGTAATCTAAAGAGGGAGGGAAGTTTTACTAATTATCTTATTTTCTCCAGCCACGCCCAATAAAGGAAAGTGGTCTGAGGTTGAATGCATATATAAATACACATACATACTTACATACATATATATAATATATATATAGATAATA
>JANJGK010008446.1:12500-26503 GCA_039081455.1 Macrobrachium rosenbergii
ATATCGGTCACGGTCTTCAGGTTGGGGAAATCACAGAAAAGGTGAATTACTCGAATTTAACAATGAGAGAACGGCAGCAGAAATAGAATAAATATTTCACAACACACCATCAAGAAATTTCTAGCAGAGAAAGACCCCGAAAATATATATATTTTTTATTACAAAACTTTTCGGAATTTTCTTTTATCGAAAAAGCCTTCTGAGATTAGAAAATGTTGTAAAAAGGAAATAATACGTGATGATTTCAGTACATAAAAGTGATTTTACTCTATCAAAAACTTTATTGTACAGGTAGAGCCTAATGATCACTTTTAACAATGTACTTTTAATATCTATACAAAATCTATTTAACTTTTCCACTCCCTAGAAGACTTTTTTTTTTATATACGCTTATCACTACAAGCCTATACCAGAGAGGGGGAATAAACGAAGAAACTTAAGGCCTACCCTGGAAGGATTCGAACCCACGAACAGAGGCTAAAGCGAAAGTGCAATAATAAGCAAGCCTTTCAACAAAGAAATCAAGTAGAGATCACTGCGATAATAAAATATTTTAATATATATATATATATATATATATATATATATATATATATATATATATATATATATATATATATATATTTTATAGAGATTTCCATGTCCCAGAAATACCGATGCCTGTATGTGCAATAAAGTGGTGTATTACGAATGAGTAGGGTTTAACGGACAGCTGATGAGGTTTCGGTACAGGTTTATGAAGCAATAACGCTAGATATAGCTGTATTTAGTTGCGTATATGTAACTATTTTGCGCAAGGCTTTCATAATGAAAGCCTCATTTACAATAAAGAAAAAATGAGCTTTGATGGTTGAATGCATATCCAGGTCAAAGATACAGACTTTTGGTAATTAAGTGCATATTGTTAAAGAAACAAGTTTTTGGTAATTAAATGCACATTGAGTTGAATTACCATTTTGATAAAATAAAAACTCGTTTTGCGATGCTTGTTATACATCCGAAAGATGAGATACGTGTCTGTCAAATAAATTATGAATGATTTAATTTACGAAATTTAACATCAAAAGCTTTCCCTCTGCTAGCCATTACTACTTTAACTTCCAATAAATGCATATTACGTTGAATTATCCTTTTTGATAAAAAAAAAGTCGTTTTACGATGATTGCTATACATTTGAAAGATGAGATTTACGTCTGGCAACTAAATTATGAAATATCAAGTTTACGAAATTTAGCATCAAAAACTTTCTCTCTACTAGCTATTAGTACTGTAACTTCTAATAAACAACTATCTACTCCATCTACACCAAATCCAAGACTTACACTAACCACTACACAGGCTAAAGACACGAAAGATATATTATTTTAATCCCTAAACGACGAAGCTCCCATAACAGGACTCTCTGCCACCGAATATATATCTCGGTTCCTTATAATAAAAAAATATGGATTTCCTTTCATTTTTCTCCCCCCAAATAACAGACATATTTGTTTAACTTTGCGGGGGGTCTATGTCTGATAATCTCTTACCTACGCTAACAAAGAACCTTACAGGCAAAATTCGTTCTGAAGGCATGATGCCACAGTGTTTACCTTCGTACGCCGAGTCTGGGGAATAATAAAAGGAAACCATTAAAGCCCTTATTTCCCCCGACACAGTTGCGAAAACTGTTTGCAGTCCCAAATTTCGAGACGGCCAGTAATTGGAAGGCATCGAATATAGCTCTCATTTCCTCCAAGCACAAGCGTCATACTCCCTCTAAGTATCCACCAACCTCACGCGCGCCTGCGTCAGATTTAGCAAATATAGCTCTTATTTCCGCGTTGCTTAGGAGCCATATTTCCTCGCAAGGACTCCGGAGGAGGGGCGGTGATATTCACCGAGGCACCAAAGATTCCCGCCAAAGAATAATGCGAGACAAAGAAAATGTAAACAATGTGGATCTCAAGGGGGAACTGACGTATTAAAGTCGCTCATTTACATGTCGGGAACATTAATCTCGGAAGGACGGCGGCGCATTCAGCGACGAAAAAGGAGGGAGGAATAGAACGCGACAATAAAAGAATGAGGAATATACCCAAAGCAAAAAGAAAAAAAAAAGTGTGCTGGGGGTATTAAAACAACAGGTGAATGACAAAGAAAATGGGGAGCACGTTGAATGAAACCTCCATGAATTAATGCGTGTATATATATATATATATATATATATATATATATATATATATATATATATATATATACACATACACACACAGTATATGACTGTGAAATATTTTCTGTTAAAACAGAATTCCATCAAATATACAAAGCCCATAAAAATGCCAAATTGTAGAAAGTGAATGTTATATTTAAGAGAACAAACTTTCGCTCTTTTCAGGCAAATAATATTTGGCTGAACAGAGTGAGACAGTTTGGTCTCTAAAATATAGCATTTACTTTCTATATTTTGGCGTTTTTATGGGGTCCTTATATTTATATTTATATATATATATATATATATATATATATATATATATATATATATATATATATATATATATATATATATATTGCATATATATATGTATAAACTATATATACATATGTATATATGCAATATACACACACACACACACACACACACACACACACACATATATATATATATATATATATATATATATATATATATATATATATATATATATATATATATATATATCCACTTACCATATTTTTATTCTTATCAACATGTATTCAAGGCCTAATGTGTTACACAGCAAATACTCGCGAGGAAATCTCTGTAACGCTACAAAAGCAAATTCTAAAGGAATGAAAATCCAGAAACTAAAGGAAAGGAAGTAGCTTCCTACTTAGCATTCCTTTCCGAGTCTTCAAGCCTTAATTTCATCAGAATAAAAAAAATAATGTCTTCTCTTTTCCATATTATTCTCAGGAAATTAAACATCTCTAGAGGTCTTCCATTTTCACATACTCTCCCTGTTTCTGCATCACCGGCTCTTGCAAATAAACCACTGACTGATAGATGGTAACTGGCGTCGCAAAATCTGTGGTTATCGAGACTACTCTGTAAGCCTCCCTCTTGTGAAAATAACTGAACTTTCTATTATTTTCAGTTTTTTTTGTATCTTAATATATGTGAGGCTATACATATATATATATATATATATATATATATATATATATATATATATATATATATATATATATATACATATACATATACATAAACGCTCTCAATTATAAAATGCATAAATCACAGTTTGAATACAACAGTAAGCTGAGTACTAGAGTACTGTTTTTAGAGAACTCTTTATTCATTGACGAGAGAGAGAGAGAGAGAGAGAGAGAGAGAGAGAGAGAGAGAGAGAGAGAGAGAGAGAGAGAGAGCTTTTTGTCTACAATAACCTGATAAAAAAATATGAACGCATACATGAAAAAAAAACGTAATGAAAGAGGAGGAAGCGTAAAGAACGACGTGTTTCGGGAGGGGAGAGAGAGAGAGAGAGAGAGAGAGAGAGAGAGAGAGAGAGAGAGAGAGAGAGAGAGAGAGAGATACTGCAGTTCAGGGCAATTACGTTGCTGCGAGAGTGATAATTACGGGAGAAAAAAAAAGCTAAGCAGAAGAGAACTCATTAATGACAGAAAAATTCCTAGAATCAAGTTCGCAATCTAACGCCATAATGTCACGCGGCAGGGCTGCAATCTCCGGATTAGACAGATAAAACCTGAAGCTGGGATAAGCCTGATTGCTGTACACTCGGCTATGAAGAGAACTTAATCGAGTGCGCGCGCGCGCGTACACCCACCCATACCCCCCCACACACACACACACACAAATATATATATATATATATATATATATATATATATATATATATATATATATATATATATATATATATATATATATATATATATATATACTTCACGTCCTGAAACTGATCAAGTGAATAAACTAGTGAAAAATGGAAATCAATGAAAAATTGAACTGGCACTTTCTATTCTTTGAGCTACTCTCGTAAAATATTAATCTATATATTACTTACTGAACCGCTGCACTGTTGATATGACCAACACAAATCATTTCAACTAACCTGTAAAAGGAAGAAAAATTCGAATTAGTTAAATTTTCTTAACTGAAATACTCATGCTTGACGATGTTTGCTATAGGGGAGAAAATCTTCTTTAATTAATTATAAAGGAAAAAATATCAGACCTTTCTAATAAACAATAACTGTAAGCTTTTATCTTCGGTATACTATATATATATATATATATATATATATATATATATATATATATATATATATATATAAAATGCGCCGAAGAATCGAGTTTTTTGTACAGCGTGTAACGCTGTATGAAACTCAGCTACAACCGGACAGCGCTCAGTTGCTCCCCAGATGCGGGCAAGTGAAGGTGCGTCGGCAACGCCTCCGGAGAGCGCTTCCAGGCGCAAGATCCATGGCTAAACTTAACCTTAAATAAAATAAAAACTACTGAGGCTAGAGGGCTGGAATCCAGTATGTTTGCTGATTGGAGGGTGGATGACCAACATACCAATTTGCAGCCCTCTAGATTCAGTAGTTTTTAAGATCTGAGGGCGGACAGGAAAAGTGTGGATGGACAGGCAAAGCCTTCTCAACAGCTTCCTTTTACAGAAAACTAAAATAAATGATGCTGACCACACAATAATTAACAAAATTATTTAAAAAACGAAAGCAGAATGAACTAGTTTGCGTTCCTCAGGTCTTTAATAACAAACGGATAACTTTTCTGCTTTTCATTGTTAAAAACGTTTTTAAATAAAAAGAAACCAAAATAAATTTGTCTAAAGCCATAAAAAGCTGGACCACCTTCCCGAGGTTCTCGTGACTTTATAATAATAATAATAATAATAATAATAATAATAATAATAATAATAATAATCTTTATTTCAGCTCAGGGATACATGGAATATACAATACAATACGCACAATCTAGATACATGAGATAACATGGTAAAAATGATAATCGGCAATATCCACAGTTGCTGAAGAAGTAGAGAAAAAATAGAATTCATAATAATGGTAATGACAGTAGTAATATGGATGAAATAAATATATATATATATATGTATATATATACAAAAGAAAAACAAATATAATTTACAAATGCACGAAATGAAATATTAGTAGATATTTTTAAACCATAACAAAAAATACATATCTATGTGCCTCTCTGAGCCCTTCTATCTTTCCTTAAATCAAAATCTAACCATTTCAGACTTCCGTCTAGACAATATTCAAATACAAAAAATTCTTGTAACTAATCGTGAATATGAAAATAAATATCTTAAATAATATAATTCTTTTAACTACATCGCGAATAAGTAAATATACAATGTTCAAAAGCCATTGACAATCTGCCGACACCTGCAACGGCAGCCATCAATCGAAAACACTAACGAAGAAATCTGAAATTTGTCACTTTTAACGCGCCTGACCCCTTTCCCCGGAATATCGCATGACGCCATCAACTGAGATATAATTAGCGGAACGCCGGCGCCGGCAAAATACGGCTTAATATGTAAACAAGAGTTCCTGTTAATAGCCAATAATCTGAAGCGTAAATTCCTTTTAATGTTTCCCATAAACATAAATATCGGGCGAAGACCGTTGTCATAAACGAAGCCTCAGGTGCGCTGGTCGGTGAGCTGGCTGTCAGCAACCGAGTGGGGGAAAAAAAGGCGTTGTAAGTACTAACTAACCGGTTGCGGAAAAACCTTGATGGTGACATAAATATTTTTTTTTTTTTTTGGCTTGTTGTAGCGAGGTAACTCTCTCATACTGATGCCTTTTCCCAGCCGGAAATGGTATTAATTTCCTTGATGTTGACGTGTAATTTCTTATTCTTTTTGATGTAATATATATACATACATACATACATATATATATATATATATATATATATATATATATATATATATATATATATATATACATAAATTGATTTTTTTGGGCTTAAATGCCTATGAAAGATGTTTATTTTCCAAATACATACATATATAAATACATACATACATACATACACACACACACACACACACACACACATATATATATATATATATATATATATATATATATATATTATGTATTTATATATATATATACGTATACATACATACATATATATAAACATATATGTTTGTATGTTTATGTGTACAAACAAATATATATATATATATACATATATATACACACACATATATATATATATATATATATATATATATATGTGTGTGTATATATATAAAGCCTTAAACATTATCAAAAAAGTAAATCGAGGGATTACGAAAGAAAGAACGTGCCTACAACAAGGGCTTACGTTAAAAATCCTGTAAACTGAAAGATATTTAAACAAAACTGTCCTACCCAGAGTAATGTTGAAAAGTATAATATTGATATTTATGAGATAAGAGGTTCACACTCCATTAGCGAGCAAGTGAATTACTTCCCAATGAGCTAATGGATTAGTATAGGGTGGAGATAACACAAAATATCCGTAAATACATACTTTCTGTATCTATATTAATTCCTCATTTGCATAACAACATAGACATGTGTACATACGGCACGCAACTGTATATGAGGCGTTCAGCATTAGGAGCGCATCTCGCCACAAAAAAAAAATTAGTTATAAGCCATCAAAGTTTTGGAGATTCAACCTACTCTAAATTTCTTCATTTTTCAAGATACAAATTTGAATTTTGCATGAGATGAAGTACTTGCGACCAGGAATAGAATAGTATGCATAAAAAAATTATAGTTCAACCTCACCCCATTTTTGGGGAAAAAAAGGGGGATTATTTTAAAGCTGATTAGGCGAAAAACGCCATTTTCAAAATTTGGGGGGCGAGAGCCCCTTCTAATTCTGAACGCCTGATATGTACTTACCACCTTCAATGTATTACCTCGTCTTCTTAATACCACTATTTTCCTAATTACATGTACATTATGTATTGGATTATATTTCCCGTCCGTTTCACTTTTAGTTTTCTGTCAAAGAAAACTATTGTGCCGGTTTGGTATGTCAGTCCACACTTTATTCTGTCCGCACTTTTTTTTTCTGCACTTTTCCTGTCCGCCCTCATATCTTAAAAACTACTGAGGCTAGAGGACTGCAAATTGGTATGTTGATCATCCACCCTCCAATCATCAAGCATACCAAATTGCAGCCCTCTAGCCTTAGTACTTGTTATTTTATTTAAGGTTAAATCTAGCCATGTTCGTGCTTCTGACAACGATATAGAATAGGTCACCACCTTGCCTAGGTAAAAATTTCATGGGCCGCGGCTCATATAGCATTTTACCGAGACACCGAAAGCTAGATCTATTTTCGGTGGCATTGGTTATACGCTGTAGCGGCTGTACAGAATACTGTTTCTTCGGCACGTTTTTTACTGGATTAATCTCTGTATTCATTTATCAAGTAAAAAATGTAAGTAAAATATGTTTAGCTGTAACTTGGTTACCGTAGAACAACAAGAGATAAACAAAACTCGATGTATATTTCAGTGTCAAACAAAGCCGAACATTTAATAACTGAAGAATCATATTTACAGGTAAACAAGGAAATTCAACAATAATAAACTGAAAGTAGTAATGGGTTCGAACTCTTAATATTACGATGATTTTCAGAAAACATGAAAATGAGATATCTTGATATGCTAACGTATAAACACACAATATATACGTGTATATATATACATATACTCGTATATTATACACAAACACACACACACACGCCTCATTACCGGTCTCGCGTATGTGCAGATTAGCCAAGAAGTATGGTTAGCCATTTATGTTGTCTAAGAACTTTTTGATATGTGTACACTCACGAGCGCGCGCACACACACACACACATATATATATGCTTATATGTAAGTATGTACATACGTATGTATGTATATATATATATATATTTGTATGTATATATATACATTTATATATATATACGCATACTGTATATGTTTGTACACAAATCAACAAGTTCTTAGACAGCATAAATTGCTAACTATACACCTGCACAAACACGAGACAAAGTAATTAGACTAGACTTTAACCGCTGTCTGGTGGCGGTAGAGCGTTGTGAGTAAATTCAATTTTGGTAGATCATCTTCAAGTGGCTGTCTTCCTTTTTGTAGTTTTTTTTTTTTTAAGCGCAAAACCTCACACTGAGCAGCAGGTTTTTAATTTAGGTAATTTGCATAAGTTTACTCGAATCATACTGTAAATACTTAAGTGTCATAAAAAAGATTTAAATATTTATACAAAAGGTATTTATATAAAAATATTACCAATAAGAAAGGTGGGGTTTGAGAAATTTCGATAACGTCTAATAATTATAATTAACCCACTTGGACAAAAACTATATATGTAAGAATATTACAAATAAAAATGGGGGGAATTGAGACATTTCATTTATGTTTAATAATTATAACTCAGATACATACGCAAAAGCTATTCATATAAAAATATTTACAAATAAAAGAAAAAAAAGTAAAAAATGCGCCGAAGTTTCTTCGGCGCAATCGAGTATCCTGCACACCCGCTACAGCGTAAAATGAAGGCCACCGAAAATAGATATATCTTTCAGTGGTCTCGGTATAATGCTGTATGGGCCGCGGCCCATTAAGCTTCAACCACGACCCGGTGGTGGCCTGTCCTATATCGCTGCCAGATGCACAATTAAGGCTAACTTTAACCTTAAATAAAATAAAAACTACTGAGGCTGGAGGGCTGCAATTTGATATGTTTGATGATTGGAGGGTGGATGATCAACATATCAATTTGCAGCCCTCTAGC
The DNA here is from genome assembly GCA_039081455.1 of Macrobrachium rosenbergii. NCBI lineage: Eukaryota > Metazoa > Arthropoda > Malacostraca > Decapoda > Palaemonidae > Macrobrachium > Macrobrachium rosenbergii. The sequence goes on from JANJGK010008446.1 coordinate 21,353, forward strand.
CTCAGATGTTTTTAAGACCTTAAGGCAGACAGAAAAGTGAGGAGAGAAAAAAAGTGAGGACAGAATGAAGTACGGACGGACAGACAAAGCCGGCACAATAGTTTTCCTCTACAGAAAGCTAAACACGGATATACACACTGGAAAAACACACTGCTAGGAAGAAACCAAGCCCTTGAAAAACAAGTCAATACAATGTCAACAACATTCAATGCTAAAAAAATAAACAAAATAATAACAGATTAAGCACAAAAATAAAAAAAATAATAAAAAATAACTACGCAACACTGGTTTGACAGATGAGATAAAGGACCTACGCATATAATTAACCTTCATGAATTCACGGTAATTTGCTCTTATTAGTGGTAAACAGCATACGTATCTCGTGGGAGCCAAGTTACAGTGCCATTAGCATAAAAAAATATAGTTTCCATATGAGATATAATCTAAACAAAACATGTTTTCTCCATTTAAAATTAGATACAGTCGCTTTAAAATATACACTGCAAATTTTCAGTGTCACTGAGTGTGTCCAGTTGCATTATATGAGAGTCAATTTATGTTACCATTATTATTATTATTATTATTATTATTATTATTATTATTATTATTATTATTATTATTATTATTATAACTGGAGAAAATTGCAAATAGATAAAATTCCTGTGAGTATACAATTACTTAAATCAATAGCACTGACATACAATGTTGATAGCCAATTTATGTTACCATTATTATTATTATTATTATTATTATTATTATTATTATTATCGGAGAAAATTGCAAAAAGATAAAATTTCTAAGATTATGAAATTACTTAAATCAATAGCGCTGACATACAATGTTTTGGAAAGATGACAAAAAAGTAACTATTATTATTATTATTATTATTATTATTATTATTATTATTATTATTAAAATTGGGTAAAATTGCAAAAAGATAAAATTGCTAAGAGTATGAATTACTTAAATCAATAGCTCTGACATACAATGTTGATAGCCAATTTATGTTACCATTATTATTATTATTATTATTATTATTATTATTATTATTATTATTATTATTATAACTGGTGAAAATTGCAAAAAGATAAAATTGCTAAGAGTATGAAATTACTTAAATTACTTAAATCAGTAGCTCTGACATACAATGTTTTGGAAAGATGAAAAAAACACCTTATCAAGTGGAAGGTAATCTCTTGTTAAAAAGTATACGGTTAATTATTAAAAAAACCATTAATAATGCCGGTAAGCAAACATCAGACACTAAACTCGGTGAAAAATATCTCTGAAATAATAATAATAATAATAATAATAATAATAATAATAATAATAATAATAATAATAATAATAATAATATGTCGAGTCTCTAAGTGTGCTGAACCAGTTATGAAAGTATCTCTTTGCGACTGAGTGGTTAGTTTAGATTAGGTTAGGCCTTATGCCAGCACACCTGTTCTTGCCCAAAACTGGCCCGTAAGAGTGGTAAAGGGTTAAAAGGAGTAGGAAGCCTAGTGTAGACCTCTGAACTCTGCCTCAGAAAACTAAGACGATGTAAGAACATCATCCTAAGACTTAAGAAGACTTTTCCTTAATGACAAAAGCTCACGTGGTGAGACTTGAAACAATTTTTTCAAAGACCCCAAGTCTAGTAAAGTGTTAAAAGGAGTAAGAGGCCTGCCGTGGACCTCTGAACTCTTCCTAGGCAACTGAGACACTGTACGAACATCACCCTAAGACTTAAAAAGACTTTTTCTTAGGGCAAAAGCTCACTTGGTGAGACTTGAAACATACCATTCAGACTTGAGATTAAGACTTAACTTTTGGATCTTAGAACTCTGCCTTAGAAAACTCAGACAATGACAGAATATCACCATAAGACTTTTAAAAAGACTTGTTTTTACTGATAAAAGCTCACTTGGTGAGACTTGAAACATACAATTTAGACTTTAGATTAAGACTTAACTTGTGGACCTTGGAACTCTGCCTTAGCAAACTGACACAGTGACAGAACATCACCCTAAGACTTAAAAAGACTTTTTCTTACAGATAAAAGCTCACTTGATGAGACTTGAAACATACAATTTAGACTTCAGATTAAGACTTAATTTGTGGACCTTGGAACTCTGCTTTAGCAAACTGAGACAATGACAGAACATCACCCTAAGACTTTTACAAAGGCTTTTTTTACTGATGAAAGCTCACTTGGTGAGACTTGAAACATACAATTTAGACTTTAGATTAAGACTTAATTTGTGGACCTTGGAACTCTGCCTTAGCAAACTGAGACAGTGACAGAACATCACCCTAAGACTTAAAAAGACTTTTCCTACAGACAAAAGCTCACTTGGCTAGACTTGAACATACAATTTTCTCAAAGACTAAGACTCATCGACCTCGAGACATAAAACCTTCAAGAGCGCTTCAAAAAATTTGGCCGAAATCTCCAGCCTCCTCAGACTCAAGGCTGGAAGTCTTTAATCCAAGACTTGGGATCCCAAGGGGGCGATCCGATGCCTTCTCAGGATCGTCTGCAGCCGTCGTAAAAACACACGATCGGATCCCATGAGGGAGGAATTATATGGCCCGAGACGCACTCGGGATGAAGTCGGAAGCCGTAGCGGCGGAGGGGGGAGGGATCTCCCTGAAAATAACCCCCCCCTCCCTCACCCCCCTTAACCCCTACCCCCTCAAAAAAAAATGACACCCGCTGATGGCTCGGAACATCATCCTTTGATGAGCTATAATTAGCCATTTAGGTAACTGGATCTCTCTCTCTCTCTCTCTCTCTCTCTCTCTCTCTCTCTCTCTCTCTCTCTCTCTCTCTCTAACCCGTCGGTCCTATCCCATCCCCCTTCCCCCCTCTCTCCTTCCCCCTCCCCCCCCCCTTTCACCGACCTGACTAAAGGAATCGACGCTGATTAACAACCGCTGAAGATATAAGGAATGGGAAGCTGAGTGGGGGATACGGGGAAGGGGGGTGGGTTATGGGGTTGGAAAGGTGGGGGTGGGTGGTCAAAATGAGAATCAAGGAACCCTCTTTAGGCCTGATGAATTCTTTTCTCCTTCTCTTTTTATGGCTCGACTTAATCGGATGGCGTAATCTCCAGCAGGTTTTAGACCAACTAATCCACACAAAAAAAACCCATTCTAGTCAATAAAAAAAAACTTCTAGTTGGACCTCTTTCCAACCCCCGTACCATATCCCTCCCCCTTTCCTGTATCCTCCCCCAGCCATGTTACCCCCTTCCTGCTGAAAAAAACCCCATCTACCCACCATCATCACCTCCTTCCCTTATCTATTTAAAGTCTCTCCTCCGCTTAAAAAATCCACTTAAAAATCCACTTAAAACAATCCACTTAAAAGCAATACACTAAACGACATCCCATTTAAAAAACAACCCACTTAAAAATCTCCTTAAAAACAATCCTCTTAAAAACCATATATTTAAAAACAACCCATTTAAAAAAATCCACTTAAAAATCAACAATCCACTTTATAAACAATATATTAAAAAACAATCCATTTCAACAATCCACTTAAAAATCCCATTAAAAACAATCCACTTAAAAACCAATTCAGTTGAAAAATTCGTTGACCAATCCACTCAAAAAAAAACCAGTCCACTTAAAAAACAATTCACCTAAAAAATTCACTAAACAATCCGCTTAAACAAACAATCCACTTAAAAAAGCAATCTACTTAAAAAAGTCCGTTTAAGTAAAATCCCACTAAAAACAATCCACTTAAAAAATTCACTAAACAACCCACTTAAAAAACAATCTACTTAAAAAAGTCCGTTTAAATAAAATCCCACAAAAAAACACAATCAAAATGGAGAAAACGAAATCTCTCATTTCACTCTCTCACTTCCAACTTAATCACATGAAGAAATCTCGGATGAAAATGGAAAAAAGATAAAAAAAAAAAGTCGAAAAAAGATAAAAAAAAAAAAAGGGTCACAGAAGCGAGAAAGGCCTCAGACCCAGAATTTCATTTGAAAGAGAAAGAGAGAGAAAATAATAAAAAGAAAGCCTTTGCGTCTCTTCTTCCCGCCCCCTCCCCCACCCCCACCCAACCCAATTTCGGCAGGCATTTTATAATTAGTCAGAATTATGCAGATTTCATTCAAATTAACCTAATAACCTGCCACGGGAGACGGGGGGAAAGAATGAGAAGAAGGAGAAGAAGAAAGAGAAGAAGAATGAGGAGGAGGAGAAGAAGACCAAGGGATGAAGGAGAGTTTTTTTTTATATTTCACTTTTTTTTTTTTTTTAGATGAAGTGCATCTTTTTTCTCTCGCTCTTCGAAGCATGAGCTGTTGCCTTCACACCTTATTATCAGAGTATTTTTTTTATCCATTTCCATGCAGGACAGAGAGAGAGAGAGAGAGAGAGAGAGAGAGAGAGAGAGATATTACCAACATAAATGCTGCCTAATTTATGGTCCACGTTTTTTCAAAACTTAATCCGTTTAATTTCACAATCTTTTGTTTCCCCAAATAAATTTAATTCAATATTTGAAAACAACAATAAATTAATACGGAGGTTGGAAATGTAGTTAACATATATCCAAGACCGAAAAAGTAATGATTGTTTGGATGCTATTTCTATGTATTACATACCAACTGGGATACACAGACAAAGGGGAAAAATGAAAAACACCACAGTCACCTAAATACCAGGGACAATAATACTCGGCTTATGCCTCTAGAGACAAATTGGGATTTTAGCGGTGAGGCAAGTATCATGACCACTAGACCACGAGAGAGAGAGAGAGAGAGAGAGAGAGAGAGAGAGAGAGAGAGAGAGAGAGAGAGAGAGAGAGAGAGAGAGATTTATATATTAGTAGAAGTATGAGAAAAGAATAAATTAAATCATGGAGAACATTACCAGGGCAAAAAATGGTTTATATAAAAATTGTCTATATAAGTATGGTATATACACCAATAGTATGTATACAAATGGTATATGTAAAAATAAAATAAGTATATATAAAAATGGTATATATAAAAATAAAATAATAAAAATGGTATATATCCGTTACTTACGACATAAAATAACCTGCACTGATAACAAAAATTACGCAATCACAATAAAAAAAAAAAAAAAAACACGAACACCTCCTCTTGAAAGAAACACTCCAATACCCAA
>JANJGK010008447.1:0-12500 GCA_039081455.1 Macrobrachium rosenbergii
CATCTTAAGGCTGACAAATTGAGGTTATACGTGATTTTTGTTGGATAAGAAAGAAAAATAAATTAGTAGATGAAAATTTATTGAAATGCAAGAATAGCATTAGGGTAGCAATGCACTGGTAGTCGACGTAACACGTTATATAACTTTTAACTTTTGAGGGAAGTTATTTTGGCTGCTGTACTATTATGTAATCTGGGGTACCTACGCATCAGCTATGGAATTGACCGATGTTTTTTGTTATAAAGGACAATTTTACTCATTTTATGTTTCCTTGTTTTCTAATTAGCCTTTATATCATTAAATTTCAGCTTTGCAGTATACAAATAATACTATACACACACACACACATATATATATATTATATATACACATATATATGTATAAATATATATATATATATATATATATATATATATATATATATATATATATATACTGTATGTATATATATATATATATATATATATATATATATATATATATATATATATATTTATATATGTATATTCGTATACATGTGTAATATGTACATATATACATATATAATATGTATATACTCATATGAGTATTTTCCTAAAAAAAAATCTTCACGTTAAACATTAACGAAAGTGTCTAGTCTGCCATACGATGACGGTGATTGATACTTAATAAGTAAACTTGCAAAGAAAAACAATTTTAATTGCTAAAAATATCATATTTCACTCGGTCGTAATACTAGCAACTAACCTAGTGTATGCTTTTATGCTCTCTCTCTCTCTCTCTCTCTCTCTCTCTCTCTCTCTCTCTCTCTCTCTCTCTCTCTCTCTCTCTCCAGGGACTCTTGAAGAGTAAGGAGAGTTGTTTCCGTAATTTTCAAATTTAGCTATTTTCTTTCCTTTGAAAGGCCATCATTAGAATTAAGGTTATTGATCAATTTTTCGAATAATTACCTTTCCTAAAAGAAATATTACTCGTTTGTTTTCTGTCGATTTATCATTCAGAATTATGCAGAGCTGTCAAAAACTATTTTAATTCACAGGTTATAGAACCTGTTACGTTGCTACCCTAATGCTATCCTCCTTGCATTTCAATACATTTTTATATTAATTCATTATCTCTTTTCTTTTTTAATAAGTGAATGGGATCTCTTCGTTCTGTATTTCCCTTTATCTCCTCTTACTTCTTCCCAATGAACACCACATTCTTTAGAGGGGTGGTAGAGCTTTCGGCTGGCACGCTGTTGGCCCAGCGTTCGACTCTCCGACCGGCCAATGAAGAATTGGAGGAATTTATTTCTGGTGATAGAAATTCATTTCTCCTCACAATGTGGTTCGAATTCCACAATAAGCTGTAGGTCCCGTTGCTAGGTAACCAGTTGGTTCTTAGCCACGTAAAAATAAATCTAATCCTTCGGGCCAGCCCTAGGAGAGCTATTAATCAGCTCAGTGGTCTGGTTAAACTAAGATACAATTAACTTTTGGAAGCTTGAATTTCGAGTCAATGGCCCCTGTGGTGGGCTTGTTCCATATGAATAGGTTTCATCGTCTGAATAATAATAATAATAATAATAATAATAATAATAATAATTTCAAATCAACAAAGCGTACATAATGGTCACTCCCTAAGCAACGTGACCATTTTTGTAAACAGCTATGGCAGAGATAAGCCATTACACTACATTACAGTTTAATAAAGAATTAAGCCTACATTAGAGACTCCTCTGACTGCGTAATGGTTCAATTACTCTTTTTCTCACTAAGCCAGGTTTCCATAGGGACCGTATGACGTAAGCGTGGAAATATTATTTAATATGTTAAGGTGATATTATTCAGGGGCTGTAATCAGTGTTTTTATCGTTAATTCTAGACTCTGTGTAACAAAAAGTCGTCGTTAATGAAGGGGTTTGTAATATGTATTATATATTAATATTGTTGGAAGAAATATTTATATCAAGAAATGGATTTACCAAAGCACTGTTATTCATGTTTGTCATTTGCTTGCGTAATAATGTTGGCAGTGATATTTAACAAGGCATGTTATATATATGTATATATATACGTTACATGTACGAGTATATATATATATATATATATATATATATATATATATATATATATATATATATATATATATATATATATATATATATATACCAATGAGCAAGGGACGGGAATGCTCGAATACAGACATTAAACGGAGGCGGACAGAAATACTCTTGATTAGTCATTTGATTGCATGTTTATTCCCAACGTTTCATAATCCATGATTACATCATCAGGGGATCTAGAATTAAAAAACAAAAAACATTGACAATAAAAATTACAGAAAAATTATGCAAAGGCAAAGTCAGAACATAAAAAATGACAATCGACTTAAAAGGAAACTTTTACACAAAGGACACCGAGGAACAGGTAAAATGCAGAGAAATTAATTAAAACAAATAGAATATATAAAAGACAAGTAAAAAAAAATTATATTTAAGATATTTATGTTTTAAAAACACTAAAATTTAAAATCACATTAAGAAAACAAATAAATAAATGAATAAAAGTGACTAAGGGTATGGGGCCAACCTGTCATTACGACACAAATACAGAAAATGAAGTATTCGATTGTCATTTTTTATGTTCTGACTTTGCCTTGGCATAATTTTTCTGTAATTTTTATTGTCAATGTTTTTTGTTTTTAATTCTAGAACCCTGATGATGTAATCATGGATTATGAAACGTTGGGAATAAACTTGCAACCAAATGACTAATCAAGAGTATTCCTGTCCGCCTCCGTTTAATGTATATATATATATATATATATATATATATATATATATATATATATATATATATATATATATATATATATATATATATATATATATATATATAAATATATATATAGACACCGTTAGTAATATTATTTGCTTAATTCTCGAAGCGTGGGTAGAACGTAATTATGAACTGGATTTCAAATCATTATTGCTAATTACCAGCTTGGCTAATGAGCGAAGTTGTAATGATACTTGAGAGAGTAGATGCATAATTGGGTCGAAGAATTAGACAAACATATTATATATATATATATATATATATATATATATATATATATATATATATATATATATATATGCATATATAAAAATATATTTATAAATATATATATAAATATAAATATATGTGTATGTATATTTATATATACATACACACACAAATATATATATATATATATATATATATATATATATATATATATATATATATATATATATATATATATATCACACATTACCACAGGTGAAAAATAAGAAACGGGGTGTAGGTCCTGACCGGTTTCGACTTTATTTCCAAGCCATTGACGAAGGACTGATACAGAGTATGAGAAGTCACAAATATATATACTACAAGAACAGTACTGACGAACATACACAACCGTTAGAGACTACATATCCCCACTCAGGCCGGTGTCGAGGTAGGAGTGGCCTTTAAAACTCATTTGGCTAAAAATCACAATATACTCTCAGGGAACATTGCTGATAAACAGAACATGCGCCACCTCAGATCCACACCTGACAGGTGTCACGGAGGCGGAGTTTGGAAACTCATTAACATTACTACCCTCGTACTGTGTTTACAAATATGATAATCCTATTTTCATACATCTCTACTGCCTACCTTAAAGTTTAAACAATTTACAAATTTCTTTTGATATTAAAGGATCAAGTTTATACATCCCTTGACTGATATTCATATTATGGTTGTAACTTTCTTTTATAAAGCTAGATTCAATGATGTTCCTTTCCAGTGCATTATTAGAATATACAATCCTTTTTGCCCCTTCCCAGTTGATAGCATGATTGTTCTCACTAACATCTACAAATATACCACTGTTCTCTTGTGCATATCTCACACATTTCTTATGCTGTTCAATTCTTTTTTCCAGTGCTTTCCCGGTTTGGCCAATATAAAAGTTGTCACAAGACTTACACGGAATTTTATATACACCGCAGGTGTTCCTTGTTGTTATGAGCTTGAGTGAGGGCGTCGGCAAATTCTCTGACGGCATATTCCAAGATGGGGAAAAGAACACAGAAAGATCGGAAGGAGCTCATACCAACAAGGAACACCTGCGTTTTCATCTGAATTGTTAGAGAACACAGCTGGATATCCCATTTTCTAAAAGTACTTTAATTGAACTGATTAAATTATGTGTTAAAGATTGTAAATTTGAATTTAATGGTAAATTTTACTCACAAAATTTTGGTATGGCAATGGGAAACCCTCTATCCCCAGTGTTAAGTAACTTATATATGGAATTTTTTGAAAAGAAGATATTAAACAACATAATCCCACGTAATGTAACATGGTTTAGGTATGTTGACGACATAATTTGTGTATGGCCAGGGAACCAAGATGTAAATAACTTTTTTGCCAAGTTAAATCAATTAGTACCATCAATTAAATTCACCATGGAAATGGAAAATGATGGGTGCTTACCGTTTTTGGATGTCCTCATACGAAGAAATAGAAATGGGTTTAAATATAGTGTGTATAGAAAACCCACTAATAATTCTTCTATGTGCATTTCTATTCTGGACAAAGCAATAAGGTTAAAAAGTCAGTGTTTTCATCTATGTTTTTAAGAGCATTACGGGTATGTAGCCCTGAATATATTGATGATGAAATAGATAAGATTAGGAATGCAGGCAAGAAATTGAAATATCCTGATAGTGTATTAAACAGTGCATTTGAAGCGGCAAAAAAGACTATGTATCAAAACCAGAAAGAACCTTACAACAAAAAATTTCCTTGTTTTGCCTTATAATAATAATATGAAAGATATCCCTCATCTTCTTAAGAATTTTGGTGTTAATGTCGCATTTAAGAACAATACAACAATGAAAAATGTACTTATCAAGAACTCCCCTGACAATACTAAAGGGTGTGTATATAAAATTCCGTGTAAGTCTTGTGACAACTTTTATATTGGCCAAACCGGGAAAGCACTGGAAAAAAGAATTGAACAGCATAAGAAATGTGTGAGATATGCACAAGAGAACAGTGGTATATTTGTATATGTTAGTGAGAACAATCATGCTATCAACTGGGAAGGGGCAAAAAGGGTTGTATATTCTAATAATGCACTGGAAAGGAATATCATTGAATCTAGCTTTATAAAAGAAAGTTACAACCATAATATGAATATCAGTCAAGGGATGTATAAACTTGATCCTTTAATATCAAAAGAAATTTGTAAATTGTTTAAACTTTAAGGTAGGCAGTAGAGATGTATGAAAATAGGATTATCATATTTGTAAACACAGTACGAGGGTAGTAATGTTAATGAGTTTCCAAACTCCGCCTCCGTGACACCTGTCAGGTGTGGATCTGAGGTGGCGCATGTTCTGTTTATCAGCAATGTTCCCTGAGAGTATATTGTGATTTTTAGCCAAATGAGTTTTAAAGGCCACTCCTACCTCGACACCGGCCTGAGTGGGGATATGTAGTCTCTAACGGTTGTGTATGTTCGTCAGTACTGTTCTTGTAGTATATATATTTGTGACTTCTCATACTCTGTATCAGTCCTTCGTCAATGGCTTGGAAATAAAGTCGAAACCGGTCAGGACCTACACCCCTTTTCTTATTTTTCACCTGTGGTAATGTGTTATAAATGAATCACGTACAAAAGTGATAATAATCATATATATATATATATATATATATATATATATATATATATATATATATATATATATATATATATATATATAATATATATATATATATATATTTATATATATCTGTGTACGTATACATACAAGTAAATTTTATATATATATATATATATATATATATATATATATATATATATATAATATATATATATATATATATATATATATATATATATATATATATATATATATATAATGTTATTCTCAGTGGTAGACCTACCACATTGTAAAAGTAAAAAGTAACCCCATTTACAAGGGATTATCTCAACCAGGTACAATTTCTTTTACTAACTCCGACTGAGTTCAGTCTGAAAAGATTGAGATTTACAATGTACGTTCGTCTCTCGATGTTACGCTCACTGTAATTATCAGGAATGAGTTACTCATTAAGAAAGCAATTGACAATCAATGGATTTTCCAGTCTCTTTCTGCTAAGCAGTGATTGGTTAAAGAAAAAACGTTACTGAGAAATTACCGATAATGTGATGATTAACGGGAATCGCTTTAGGAACATTACTAGGATGTTGCTGAAGATTGATTAAATAAACATTTCACGAGGTTACCGAAGATTGATTAAATAAATATTTATGATGTTGCTGAAAATTGATTAATAAACATTTTACGATTTTGCTGAAGATTGATTAAATAAACATTTTACGACACTGAAGATTGATTGAATAAACATTTTACGATGTTGCTGAACCTTGATTAAATAAACATTTTACGATGTTGCTGAAGATTGATTAATTAAAATATTTCACGATGTTACTGAAGACTGACTAAATAAACACTTACGATGTTGCTGGAGATTGATTAAATAAACATTTTACGATGTTGCTGAAGATTGATTAAATAAACATTTTACGATGTTGCTGGAGATTGATTAAATAAACATTTTACGATGTTGCTGAAGATTGATTAAATAAACATTTTACGATGTTGCTGAAGATTGATTAAATAAACATTTCACGATGTTGCTGAAGATTGATTAAATAAACATTTTACGATGTTGCTGAAGATTGTTTAAATAAACATTTCACTATGTTACAGAAGATTGATTAAATAAACACTTTACGATGTTACTGAAAACTGATTAAATAAACATTTTAATCGAACATTTTTACATTTTAGTGGTATTTAGAATTTGAGAGATGTTACGATACTACAGAAGATTGAATACATTGACATTTTAACGGGACATTTCTACATTTTATGGAAGTTGAAATTTGATATTTGTTTAAAAGAAATATCAGTCACGTGTCACTTTAATACCGTTTGATTGCTTCCTTATTCAAATATTTTCTAAATAAGCCCTTCACATTTCAGTGCTTTTTAGTTTTCTGTGAGAGAAAACTATTGAAATGGGTTTGTTTGTCCGTCCGCACTTTTTCCGTCCGTACTTTCTTTTCTGTCCACACTTTTTCTGTCCGCACTTTTCTGTCCGCACTTTTTTTGTCGGCACTTTTTCTGTCCGCACTCTTCTGTCCGCACCTGTCCTCACTTTTCTGTCCGCACACTTTTCTGTCCGCACTTTTTCTGTCCGCCCTCAGATCTTAAAAACTACTGAGGCTAGAGGGCTGCAAATTGGTATGTTGATCATCCACCCTCCAAACATCAAACATACCAAATCACAGCCCTCTAACCTCAGTGCTTTTTATTTTATTTAAACTGAGGTTAAATTTAGCCATGATCGCGCGTCTGGCACAGCTATAGGTGCCAACAACACATGCCACTACCGGGCCGTGAGTGAAAGTTTCATGGGCCGTGGCTGAGAGTTTCATGGGCCGTGGCTGAGAGTTTCACGCAGCATTATACACTGTACAGAAAACTCGTTACATTTTTTACTTGTCCAATTTGGGAAAATGAATTAAATTTCGCGATTCATGGCGCTGTTAATTAATACCTCGTGATTTGAGCCATCAACTTGAGCGTTCATCAATCAAGCTCTTCCTGGAAAGCTGTTGACGGCCATTTTATTAACGTGTGATCATTATCTTCGTCAAAAACGAGGTGTACTTGTCTCTCACTGACCTCTCTCTCTCACTTATCTCCTACTTTTTATCTCTCGATTACTTATGTCTCAGTTACTTGTCTCTCGCTTATTTATCTCTCTGTCTTACTCATATCTCTCTCATCTCTCACTTACTTATCACTCTCTTACTTACCTCTGACTTACTTATTGCTCGCTTACTTATCTCCCTCTTGCTCATGTGTCGCTTACTTATCTCTCATTTCCTTATCTCTCGCCTACTTATAGCTTACTTATCTCTAACTTACTTATCTCTCACTTATCTCACATTTACTTATCTCTCACTGCTCGCTTGATATACTTGTTTAAATATTTTTATACGATCAAATCCATCAGTTCATAATGATAATTTTTATTAAAGATATCACGAGAGTAATATGGTAGTACTGGATAAGGAGAAAGTCACTGACACTGCACAGTATACGGCGGTAATAAACACTCATACATACACACACGCACGTATGATATACACACACACACACACACACACACACATATATATATATATATATATATATATATATATATATATATAGAGAGAGAGAGAGAGAGAGAGAGAGAGAGAGAGAGAGAGAGAGAGAGAGAGAGAGAGAGAGAGAGAGAGAGAGAGATTTCTTGTTTAATATTTACATTTTTTCACCGACCTAGTACGCAATTTCTTTTCTAGAAAGTACTCGCGACCTTTCGTAATCACGGCGTCTCTCTCTCTCTCTTCCTGTTTTTGTCTCTTGCCTGAAGTCGCAGGACCTTTTGATTTCCTTGGCTTTGATTCGTCCCCGGAGAAATCATCCGCTTTCCTTTGATGGAACGGTCGTGTCAGAGATAAATCCTTTCACTTCATCTTTCGTCTCCAGTTGATGAATTCCGCTTTAATATCAATTGTTTCGTAAGGAAACTGTAAGGCAGTAGTTGTCATACGGTATGAAATTATGCCTCATTTTATTCTCAACGTTTTCTTGTTCTAGATAAACTTCCATTTTACCTTTCATCAACAGCAGGTGAATATTCCGTTTTAACGTCAATTGTCTCTTAAGTGCAACGCACCAGTTGCAATACGATATGAGATTACACCTAAAGTTATTCTCTGTTCTCAATATTTTCTTATTTTGAAGTCATGGATAGTCTTTTTCAATCCTTTTCTTTTATGTAAAATATATTATCAAGAATAGGATGGTACAGTTTTCTTTTTATACAGAATTTGATCGTTACTCGCCTTCTAACCCGTTTCTCCTAAGTATATTATTATTTCAAGAATCGCAGGGTGTAGGGTGTAGCTTATATAGACTGCTCTTCTTCTTTCGATACGATTAGCTCCTTTCCAGTTAAATTTCTCCGTAGGGGGATCGTAAGGTTCTTTGCAGCGTCCCTTCGGCCCCAGCTGCAACCCCTTACCTCCATCTCACTCTGCACCCTCTCCTAACAGTTGTTTCATGGTGTAACTGAGAGGTCTTCCTTCAGTTATCCCTTTAAAGCCTTTTCACTCTCAATTGCCCTTTCAGCTATGAATGACTTCATGGGTTCCAGTGCGTGGCCTTTGGCCTAAATTATATATTCCGTAAATCCGTCTTCTCGAAAGATTTTTATTCACGGCATCTTCCAGTCAAAGTTCTCCTTTTTCCTCTTTCAGTTTAATCTAGTTTTTCTCTCCAATTCATTTTTATAGGCTCGTACACTTCTCATTTGTTTTTTTTATCATGTTATTTTGATGAGATGACCTTCCTTAAGACATCAGAAAGCCTTCGAGGTCATATCTGTTTTGCATATCCCAGTAAATGTGTCATTTCACTTTTTTTGAGTTCCGTCTTTCTGAGATTCCCAAGTCCTATCTTAGAGTTTTATTTATGTCATGGCCAGTAAGCTTTCCTCATCATATCGCTATGCCTACAACTCAGCATGGGGAGCTTGAGTCAGTCTCGTGACTTGTGTGAACCTGCATTCTGTGGTTAAATTTACTCTTATGTAAATATACTGTTTAAAATTGTGTATGGTTAAAGAGTGGTCAGACACAAACCGTGTTTTGTGAAGCTTTGGAACTCCTTTCCAACTTCTGTTTTCCTCGACTTTTCTAAGGTTTCAGTCTTAAATAGCTGGATTTCGTAGAGCCTGGGCCACTTAAGGGCAGTTGGTTTCCCCATGAAAAATATGTTTGAATGCATGAATGGAATGGAATGAATGGAATATAAAATTCAGGCTAAAGGCCCAGCGCTGGGACCTGTGAGTTCATTCAACGCTGAAAGGGAAATTGAGAGTAAAAAGGTTTAAAAGGTGTAACGGGAGAAAAACATCGTACTTGCACTAGGACACAATTGTTAGGATAGGCGGAAAGTAAGGTGGAAGGACGAGAATATGAACGGAGGTACAGTAAAAGGGATGAAAAGGGTTGAAGATAGGGGCCGAAAGGACGCTACAAAGAACCTTGAGCAATGCCTACAGTGCTCCGCGTGAGGTGCACTGACAGAACTGCACCATAACGGGGAGAATACATGATGAGTGATTTTGTCACTGGACATTAGCTCACTGACTTAATGTAAACGTCTGATCTAAATCATGCTTCCGGGAAGCATAAAGGAATGATTAAAGTTTTAATTTATGTGAATTTGAACACATGGATGTCAACAGGCATAAAATTGTTTCTAATTGCCGTGTACTGATACAACCTGTTCATTCGGCGAAAATAACTTGTTCTCTGTTTTCATTTAATTGCCTTCGTTTTTCTCATTAGCCTAAGAGAAGTAGACTTCGAACACATTAACAACAGATACAAGGTGTGCGTATGTATATATATATATATATATATATATATATATATATATATATATATATATATATATATATATATACTATATATATATATATGAATTTCTGACTCACTCTAGGATCGGACCCAGGTCTTTCAACTGAAAGACAAGACCGCTGCCGACCAGGCCACGTGACTTGTGTGGCCTGGTTGCAGCGGTCTTGTCTTGCAATTGAAAAACCTCGGTTCGATTCTGATGCGAGTCAGAAATTTATTTCTGTTCCACACGTGATTGTGTTGATTATTTCTGATATGAATATTCATATATAGGTATGTATTTATGTATATATATATATAATATATATAATATAATATATATATATATATATATACGAGTATATATATATATATCAGTAGATGTAGCATTGACATAAGCAACAACTACAACAACAAAAGAATAACAATACTAATATTAACATATATAAATTTTATAAATTTTCAAGTTTACTCAGAAGGAAAACTCAGGAAGAACTTTTATGTAAAAAGAAGGCGACGGAATTATTAACTAAAAACTGCCGAACTAAAACTGGTTGCCGCTTAGTAGAGTGTCTGAAGCCAGTTTCATTAACAAAATTGCGAAGTAATCCCTCTCCAAAGGCTTTCATTTACGTCCTAGTAAATAAAAGTGGAATTCTTTGCCCTACATTAGATTTTTGTAATTACTTATAATTACTTAATCCACAATTTTTATTCTGGGGCATGCATTTCTGTCTTAGTGCCTTCACTTAAGAAATAATAAAGATAATAAAAATAATAACAGAAACAATAAAAATAATAAAAAAAAAGATAACGCAAGATGAATTAATTTTGTAGTGAGGCGAGTTCATCTTGCAGTTAGGTGAACGGATCAAGACATGTTATTGACTAAGGTTTAAAATGAAATTTGCAATATCTTTCCAAAGTTATTTGAGGTGTTTCGTTTTAGTTTTTATAAAAGGAAACTATTGTGCCGGCTTTGTCTGTCCGTCAGCACTTTATTCTGTCCGTTCTTTTTCTGTCCGCCCTCATATCTTAAAAACTACTGAGGCCAGAGGGCTGCAAATTGGTGTATTGATCATCCACCCTCCAATCATTAAACATACCAAATTGCAGCCCTCTAGTCTCAGTAGTTTTTATTTTATTTAAGGTTAAAGTTAGCCATAATCGTGCGTCTGGCAACGATATAGGCCAGGCCACCAATTTGCCCTGGTTAAAATTTCATGGGCCGCGGCTTATTCAGCATTATACCGAGACCACCGAAAGATAGATCTATTCACGGTGGCCTTGATTATACGCTCTACAGAAAGCTCGATCGCGCCGAAGAAACTTCGGCGCAATTTTTGCTTGTTTATTATTGTCGAAAATGTGAGAATGTTCAGCGAAATAAGACCACATAATACGCTTAACTTGAATTACCAACCAAGTCAGTACACATTCATAAATGACACAAGTATGTATATACATATATTCTGTATATTTATAATGTATATATGGCCAACAGCTGAAATAAAGTATTATTATTATTATTATTATTATTATTATTATTATTATTATTATTATTATTATTATTATTATTATAGCGTAGCTTTCCTTGAAATAAAGCAAACAGAATAACTTTTCGCACCTCGCTGAATCTTGATAATAGTATTTTGAACCAAAGTCACCGAGATTCAGAACAATTTACTGTTTAGTAAAAGGCATTCTACGTGTGCATGTGTGTGTGCGTATGTGATTGCGTGTTGTGTGTGAGCGTAGAACACTGTATATAGAACCATTTATCTCTTTAAAATCCTCTTAAACCTTCGATTTAAACCATCAATTTACACATGCAGAGAAATCATGAGGAAAGTGTAGAGCGTCGTGAAACGTCAGGCGAATTAAAGCAAGAGAAAGCAAGCAACTCTCCTTCGGGATTACGTGACAGGACTGATAATTGAATAACGGTAGGACATGGACGAATTTGGGCGTTGCGAAGTCCAGACGAATCACGA
>JANJGK010008447.1:20000-26497 GCA_039081455.1 Macrobrachium rosenbergii
GTTTTCTGTACAGCGTATTGTCAAGGCCACCGAAAATAGATCTATCTTTCGGAGGTCTCGGTAAAATGATGTATGAGCCGTGGCCCATGAAACTTTAACCACGGCCCGGTGGTGTCCTGGCCTAATATCGTTGCCAGAAGCACGATTATGGCTAACTTTAACCTTAAAATAAAAAATACTGAATGTAGAAGGCTGCAATTTGATATGTTTGATGACTGGTGAGTGGATGATCAGCATACCAATTTGCAGCCCTCTAGCCTCTGTAGTTTTCAAGATCTGAGGGCGGACAGAAAAAGTGCGGACGGACAGACAAAGCCGGCACCATAGTTTTCTTTTACAAAAGACTAAAACGTAGAAGCATAAACCCTTTACAGATTAGTAACCACAGCATGTCACACTCCCAGTGATTAATCTCACAGGTAAAGCAAAATAAAGTATCATACTTCTTGCATCGAGATGTTGCAACTGAGCAGGGTGACTTGGGAATTACCGAGCCAAAGAGCTTATAAAAATCAGGACGAATCTGTCAGTGGTCTTGCGAGCGAGGGTTGTAAGCTAATTCGAAGGACAATTTACAAAGAAAACTGAGAATTGTAGCGAACAGTGATTTAATATATCCGCGAAATGTTGGTTTAATTATGGAAAAGGTTAGAGGGAGATTTGTTAGTAATATATTAACTTCAATTTAATATGAAATAACATGAAAATACTTTTTTTTGTGGCTTAAAGGGTGCTTATACAGTGCGAGACTATTTGTAAATACCAGCTGGTCGACTGGTATAGTGGTTAGTGTCGTGGCATGCCACTTAGATGTCGCTGGTTCGCGCCTCCCCAGGGCGATGGAAAATCACTGGCTCTGTATCATGCATGATCAGTTGCTGCTGCAGTGCGGGGTCTGCGGTGGGAGGTTGAAACCAACATTCTTCTAAAGTTTGAATTTCAAGTCAATGGCCCCTTTGGTGTGGTTGTTCCATGTGAATAAGTTTCACCCACTGAAATAATAATAATAATTATATAATAATATTCAACAGACGGTTTATTGCAGAGTTGATGCTTATTGCAGAATGGGTTGGGTTCAGTACGGGAGTGTGAAAAACAATTCAGGGGTCGTACGTTGCAAAATCGCAAGAGGCGTGAAAGATTAATCTGGTAAATTATTGTAAAAACTGTTCTTAGTTGACACGAACGTCTGACAGAACTGTTTCTAATAAAATAGGCATCTTCCGTGAAGCTATGGAAATCTCTCGATTGTAACATTACACCTTTTCACACTTTAGATGAGACAAAATCATACAGCTGTTTGACATAATTCATAAATAAATGACAAATCATATAATTAATTGACGCGAAACATATATGATTGAACATTTTAAGAAGACTGAATGACAAAGTCACACTATTCAGTCAGAGTTTAATACCAAATTGACAAACCACCAAATCTTTGACATTGTATACAACAGTAAACCGACAAACTACCCATATTCGTTTGACAAAAAACGGATTAAATTGACAATTAACACCAATCGTTAATTATACGTTTCTAACTGTTCAGAAGTGGTTTTCTAGGTAAGGTTAAAAGCTTTTCATGAAAGAGTTGACTTTGTATATGGTTGCTCTACACTCTGCAGTCTTTTCGGGACTTCCTTCTGAAGAGAAGTGCTTATCAGAGCTGTTCTGATTTCTGTGAATAAGCTGTTTTTTTTTTTATCCATGCCACGTAGAAGGTATAGAAGGTAGAAGGTAGTACCAGCGTGTTTCTGATGAAGACCGGGATCGCAGAATTACCCGATATGAAGCAGGAGAGGACTTTGTAGCAACCGCTGCAGAACTACAAATTCCAAGAACGACCGCCTACGAAATTGTTCGAAAATATGTTCAGACAGGTGAAAGGAGAGGGCTACGATACAGGAGAGGGCGCCCATCTTTACTTGATGATGAAGCAAAGGACTTCTTAGTGATGTTGTAGAGGCTACACCCACCATTTCCATTCGTCAACTCCACGATGATTTGTATGAAACTTTTCCAGACAAGCCTAGAGTACTGTATATGCCATATGACCATATCGCGAGCTTTAGATGGTGAACTTTTAACTTTGAAGCAGGTACATAATGTTCCCATTAACCGCAACTCAGAGCAGATCAAAGCCACTCGTGTAACGTATGCGCACTCTATGTACGAAGAAGGTATTCACCAACATCGTATCTATGTGGATGAAACTGGCTACAACTTGTACACGAGCAGGGCATATGGACGAGCTCCTCGGGGACAAAGGGTCAATAGGATTGTTGCAGGGCAGCGTGGGAATAATGTCACTTTGATCGCTGCCATCTCCAATGTTGCTGGGCTCTTCTACTATGAATTTCACACAACATCTGTGACTAAAGAGGTGTATAGGAATTTCATGACCTCCCTTGATGCTGTGTTGGGTCCCAACCCAGCAGTGGTGTATATGGACAACGCACCTTATCATGCAGGAATCGAGCAAGATCTAGACCGGCGTATTATCAAAAGGATTCCGCCGCACTCGCCTTTTTTGAATCCTATCGAGAATTGCTTCTCTGTTCTCAAGGCGTCTGTTAAACGGTTGCTTAATAACATCGTTGATCGCTGTGATGTGCAAGCTGCACGCAGGCAGGGATTAACCCTAAGAGTGTATAGAGAGCAACTCGTCAAACAAGCAATCAAAACATCAATTCCTGGCATTGATGCTGCTCTTTGTTCCAGTAACTACCGCCATTCTGATGCATATCTACGGAGATGCATTGCCCGTGAAGATATCTGGGATTAAATTCTACAATTGCAAGTTTAAATATGTTGCTCACGAATTGTTATTAAATAATAAAGTACTGTAATTATGGATACAATATGCGTGAAAAAGGCTATATTTATATTAAAATGTAAAGTTGATTTTCAATTATATATATAAACGTTTGTTAACTGTCAATTAAATAAATTAAATTGTCAAACATTGTCTTGTCCTTTTCAAATGTTGTCATTTAATAGTGTGACAAAACGATTGTCAAACAATTACGATACAATGTCAAAGGTAGGAAGGAGGGAGGGTATGTATCATTCGTATTCAGTAAACTGGTAAGATTAAGTCAGTTTCAAATTCCTTTTTTTATTATGCTCCTGTGAATGATTAAAGCAACAGCTGGTACTATGAACTGACTTTTCATGAGGCGAAAGTTTTCATTTTTTATAATCACACAAACACTCACACTTACTCTCACTCTCACTTTCACTCGCACACACTCACTCACACTCACACTCACACACAACTGCTTGTTTACTGTGACAGTTGTGATTCAGTTCTCTACGTGTTTGGTAGGCTGAGTGGTAAATATAGTTGGTAAAAAATAAACAAATAAATAAGTGACAGATGAAACAGCAGCTATTTTAAGTACAAATCGAAAATATTAATGCAAACAATTATATTTCCATCATTTTCCCCAGAGGAAAGGGAATTACTGAAAGATTCCGGGAAGCAAGTGAGACAGCTTTTTAGTTTACTGTAAAAGAAAACTATTTTGCCGCTTTGTCTGTCCGCCCTCAGATCTTAAAAACTACTGAGGCTAGAGAGCTGCGAATTGGTATGTTGCTCATCCACCGAATACGAAATTGCAGCCCTCGAGTCTCAATAGTTTTTGTTTTATTTAAGATTAAAGTTAGCCATAATCGTGCTTCTGGCAATGATATAGGATAGGCCACCACGGGGCCGTGGTTAAAGTTTCATGGGCCGCGCCGTGGCTCATACAGCATTATACCGAGACCACCGAAAGATAGGTCTATTTTTGGTGGCCTTGATTATACGATGTAGCGGCCGTACAGAAAACTCGATTGCGCCGAAGAAACTTCGGCGCATTTTTTACTTGTCTCTAAATAGGGGGCCATGAATAGAACCAACATGAAAATGACTTAAAAAACTGGAAAGTAGAATAAACTCATAATTTAAATAGTAGCATTAATAGAGAGAGAATCGATAAAGAACTGATATGTTAACGTAGGCCAAGTACGAATTGAGTAGTTAAGCACGACGTACTTTAACTGGGCAAAATTATTAAACATTAAATATATGCTGAAAGCAAAAATAAAAGAATTCATATAAAAACAGACACTTTAAATGGAGACACACCATGTAGTGAAACAAAATTATCAGCCTAGAACGACAGTTTAAGGAGTATTGACACAGAATGCTCACGCCCTCTCGAGGGAAACGGAGCATTCAATAAAAATACAGTAAAAACTCTTAGGAGTTATCAAATTCTGAGCCCAAACTTAATTGAGTCTCCGATCAGGGGAATATTACACACACACACACACACACTAGGTCTAGGCTTCCCGCAATGAGATCGTAACGGAGCGGAATCCTTTAAGCCTGAAGCTCGAAGCATCGGTCTACGTTTGACCCGAATTTAACCTCATTTCATGCAGGCAATTAAATTGGGAATTATTCCGTGATGTATAAAGACTGGGCTGTTCTGAAACAGAGGGTTATACTTATTTAAAAACGAAATGAATTACGCTACGCTAAATCCTAATACTTGTTGTGATATAAATGTTAAATTTGTGGCAACTGTTATTATTATTATTATTATTATTATTATTATTATTATTATTATTATTATTATTATTATTATTTCAGTGGATGAAACCTATTCACGTGGAACAAGCACACCAAAGGGGCCATTGACTTGAAATTCAAGCTTCCAAAGAATGTTGGTTTCAACCTCCCACCGCAGACGCCCACACTGCGGCAGTAACTGACCATGATACTAGAACTTGCTCATTGTGTGCAACATTATGGCGTAAACATCGTTGTCTTCTTACGCAATTCACCTGTGGGAAGTAAGAGGCTTAGACTCATTAGTGTAGGAAGCGGAAGTTTTGACAAACTCAGAAAACAATTAAAATCTGTAAAGTAGTATTACTGAGGTTGCCAACTGTGGTTCTGCTGAAACAGTTTAAAGTAAATATAGAATTTGTTTAACAAGTGTAAGAAATGGTGAAAAATATATTAGGCCTAGGCCACCAATATTTGAATAAAACTCTCTGGCTATCCTTACTCCGTGTCTGTTTTCTTGTCTATTTTTTGCCTTGTCTCTCCCTATTCTGTCTGTTTTCCTGTATGTTTTTCCTTTTTTTCTTTTCTCATCTCTGTTTTCCTGCCTGTTTCCCTCTCTATCCTTATTCCATGTCTGCTTTCGTGTCTGTTTTTGCCTTGTCTCTCCTTATTCTATCTCTGTTTTCCTGTGTGTTTCTGTCTCTATATTCCACGTCTTTTTCCTGCCAGTTCCCCTTTCTATCCGTATTCCATGTCTGTCTTCCTGTCTTTTTTCCCCCGTCTATTCTTATTCCACGTCTGTTTTCCTGTATTTTTTCCCTGTCTCTCCTTATTCCGTGTCTGTTTTCCAATATTTGAATAATAATCCTAACTCGACTGGTAGACTTTTATCAATAGACTTAACAACTTTAAAAAAGGAATCCTTATACATAACCCACTCCCTTTATCCCACTGCCACTTGCAGGGAGTGTAACAGAACAACTCTCAAATCTGATTTTGGTTCTGTTCCAAGAATCCGTCATTTGCTTGTCAAGCTGGAATTGGATTTGTGCTCAATCTGACGGCCTAGTCATCCTCAAAGGAAATAAGGTATACAAAGTAAATGTCGGGACTGGCGTTTTCCTTCAGGCGCTCGTTTCTGGCATACTAACTTCCACAAGAAGTGTGTGTTTGTGTGTGTGTGAGAAAGAAAGAGAGAGATTTATGCTAATTCGTAGAAACGTTATAGATAGACGGGATTTCCTCTCCTGTGAGTATTACTTGTTATATAGTGCTTCTCAGTGGGTCCTGTATAGTACTAATGCTTAGTTTTACATTGTGTACATATTAACGACTATGCATTTTAGATTATTATTTACTGATTTTTATAAATAATCGCAGTCTGTGCAATGTAAATCACAAACTATAATTAAATACGGTTTATCTTTTCCCAGATGTATGAGACTGGAGTTTGAATCCAGCTTTTGCTGTTGAAACTTTCTTGTGTGTGTGAGAGAGAGAGAGAGAGAAAAGAGGAATTATCGAGCAAGTGTACTGTCTTATCTGTCAAGAAAAGTCCTCTTTAGTAAGTAAAAGAGGCACAAACCATAAAAATAATGGTCGAAGCGACCCAATATGACATGGAGGATGATTGGGGCCTTTAAACTTTGGTCGTAAAAATACGATAACATATGGCGTTACTCGAGGTTTCCTGTTCGTGTTCAGTCTTATCCACGGCTTTTTTTTTTCACTAGAATTAAGAGCCTAGTGATATTGGTCTCGTAAAATAGGGAGCGCGTTTTAATGTGAAATATTGATAACCAAAGATTGTCAGCCTAAGAAAACGTAACTGTACTTCAGTGCCTACGGACTGTCAGCGTAAGAAACCTAACTAATACATCTGCTTTGTGTGATTGTTTGTGAGTTAATAAATGCTTTCATTCTTGCAAACATA
>JANJGK010008448.1:0-2500 GCA_039081455.1 Macrobrachium rosenbergii
CGTCTCAATGAAACAAGTCGGGTGTTGTAACTCTCTCTCCTACCTGGATTAATTAATTTTCGCTGTAGATGATTGGTGACTCGACGGGAACCCTTATTTTCTCTTTGAAAATCAGTCACCATGGATTTCAAGATATTTTCCTGTGAGAAGACAGCACTTGGAGAAAGCAAAATTTTACCATATTTTAAACACGGGTAGGAATGGAAGATTTTTTTCGTTAAAAATGGATCGTATTTTTTAAATTCATTTTCAAGGGGTATTTAAAGGGGGATTATGTAAGATCATCTTCTAGTAACGGAGGTGGTATTTCTTTATTTCTTATACATTTCCAGACGCGACGTAAGTACTTGCAAGACGAGCATACAGCAATCGCTGGTGCTTTAATAATAAATTTCTTTCTTGCTGGTGATGGTGCAACTTCACAGTGGCCTAGAAAAATCCCACTATGTTTAAATAAATCCTAGTTGGTCATACACCGACGTATTTCATTGGAAGAAGGATATCTTTCGAGGGGAACCTTGAAGCTTCAGCCTTGTTAAATCTGACAGTACCGGATTCCCGAAGCGGTACGGAAATGGAATTTTGACAGTTCATCCGTCACGCTTCTCGCCTGCACTGTTTGTCTATCTGAAAAAAACAGGAGATGTGGCCTCCTTGAGACGATAACAATAGGATTTTTAAGGCTGCCAGTCAGCTCCAGCACGTGCGGGGTCTTTCTAAGCAGTGCACTAAACCCGCTCTTCTCCAGCTAACAGATGGCTATTAAATTTCAGGTAATAAAAAATAAAATTTCAGGTGAAGAATTTTCCCTACGAAAATTAGCTTTGGGAATTTAAATAAAGTTGACATAGTTGCGTACACGTGTGTTTGCTGAAATCGATAATTAAGTAAGCATTCAGGTTCTAAGGTTATATACAAGAGTTACAAAAGCGTGATATAAATAAAAATAGAAATGGGAGTAGGCTAAAAGAGAATTGAAAAATAAAAGCCATGTGAGCTTTTCCCCATAGAAAGTTTTAAGAAGAATATTAGAAGTCAGATGGCTGGGTAGAGAGAGGCAGAGATGGCTTGGACATGTCCTCCGTACAGCTACTGAGAGAATACAGCATGAAAATGTGAGGTGGCCTCCTTCATGGAAACTGAGAAGTTGAGTAAGAACTATGAGCAGGGAAGTTGGAGATAAGTGGAGCTTTGTGAAAGATAAAACACAGAAAAGACATGAGTAACGGAATTTCAAAGTGGCCATTTGTGTTATGCAGCGTTGGAGGCAACGATTACATATTATTTTTTTTTTTTAAACTACCGTATTCTGACTAAGAGCAGTTCTAGATTTCATTTGAATACAGTTGGCCAGTTGGTCTTTCTTCTTATCAATATTTTAGCAAATATTAGAAAATGAAAACATAAAATATTTCAAAGGTTTAATCAAGTGGCAAGAAAATGAACGTATGTAAATATGTTTTGAAACTGAAAGAAGCAATATCTTCTGTTGTCTTAGTTTCGAACCGGATTTTTCAAACCAGGATTTTCACCCTTTGGGGATAACATTGAAGAAAATACGAAAATATTGGCAGTCTTTTGCATTTAAAAGTTAAAGAAAAGTATTTTTCACCGTTGACCTTCCAAAGTATATTTTGTCACATGAAGTAGATATATATTGCCTTGTAATATGTATTACCATTCCATGTTTCTGATTTATTAACTGTTCTGGTTATCATGTGTTCTGTGTAATGATAATAATTGTTGAAATAGCGTATGTAGTGTAATGTCAGATCTCAAGAGAGTTAGTGATTTAGATAGCTTAACAGCGTAATTTAGAATTAATAATACATTTTAGTAATAACTTACCGTATCAGCAACATTTGTGTATGGCAGCGAAGGCTTGTTTCACTTCAGTTGTCATCGCAAAACATAATGTGTTGACAGGTCGGGAATAGCAATTGAGTCGTGTAAGATTTTGTCTTATACGAGAAAAAGACTAATGATTTTGCACTGTTATGTGTGTTCCATATGAATTTCTGGTAAAGATGTGTACCTTTTGAGAAATATGAACAAGTTTTCACTGAAGCACATGGCAATTGCATCATGTTTAAGTTTGCGTTGCTCTGATCATGTGTTGTCCCAATTGCCCCAAAACGTTTTGCTCAGGAAGTGACATCATCTTCCTCTTCTAGAATTTTCTCTTGTATCTCGTTCCCAAAATGCCATAGTAATGACGTCATCTGATTTTTTTCATTTCTAACTGGAATCCAAAAGTTTAATCATTCTGATTTCAGAGACCATTTTGTGGTTACCTCTCTCTCTCTCTCTCTCTCTCTCTCTCTCTCTCTCTCTCTCTCTCTCTCTCTCTCTCTCTTTATTCGAAAGAGAGAAATTATTAACATGAAATATTTGTGTTGTCATTGATATTAATCTTAGCTTTTGAGATCTGAATGTAGGAAAAGTGTGTAATGGCACCTAACGAAAAAGTATGTTTCATGAATCTTAAGCAGCTGTATTT
>JANJGK010008448.1:5000-25000 GCA_039081455.1 Macrobrachium rosenbergii
CTGATCTCCTCTTTATGTATTTCCCATTACCTTCTGTTACTTCTTTCTAATGAAAACCACATTCGTTGGAATCTTGAATTTCAAGTGAAAGGTCCCTGTGGGCTTGTTCCGTGTGAATAGGTTTGTTCATAATATGAACAAACTATAAGGCATGAAATTAAGAAGTTCACCAAAAATAGTCTCCTTATTAGTGTGTTTCCTATTTCCCAGAAAATTTAGCGCACTGGTAAATTTGATCTTTTAGGAAAAAGAAATCCTTTACATTTTTTACAAGAAACTTGAGCTTTACGCAATTAGGAAACAAAACTGAAAGCCATCAAGGATTCTTGAAATTGATTTAGACATTTCCAAATTAAATAATAATAAAACATTTATCCTTTTACAGGCACACACGAGCAGAAAAACAAAGGAAAGCGCGTCCAGCTGTGATATCAAGTAGTAACAGACGTTTAAAAAAGTTACAACAAAACAGTTACCATTATGAGAAGAGTCGCCTCTGTGCTACAACAGTCTATTTCAGAATAAATGAAAAGCTGGAGGCAAAAGACACACATTATAGGATTGGTACGGACTGATATAATCCTGTGCTTCTAGAGGACTAAGAGCTCTTACAGGAAAGATTCTGCCCAACTAACGAATCAACTTCTTAAATTGTTTCTTATGATTATTACTATTCAAAATATAAACCTATTCACACGGAACAAGCCCATAGGGACCTTTCACTTGAAATTCAAGATTCCAACGAATATGGTTTTCATTAGAAAGAAGTAACAGAAGGTAATGGGAAAAACAAAAAGAAGAGATCAGTTATCAGAAGAAAATAATTTAACAATCAATAAATGAAAAGATGAAAATATAAGTAAATTATTAAAACACAAAGAGAATTGTTTTGGGGTAGTAATGTGCGGGGCGTCATCGCTTGAACTCTTGAAGTTCCAAATACGCGACATTCTCAGGGAGACCATTCACAGTCCAACAGTGTGAGGAATATTGACATGCTGGAACTGAGAAGTTTGACAGAGAGGCGCATTTACAGCATGTTGGTGCTTCTGTGCAACAAATCTGGTTGCTCTCGATAGGAAAAGGGGATCAGGGATCAATTATGAATGTAAAAGATCTCAGTTCAAATACAACTTATGAAACATTAACAAACAAGACGCCATCTGTCGATGGTGTAAGTCATAAGGGCCAATGTTAATGAACAGAAACCTACCACCATAAACCACTCTATCTAAGAGAGATAAATCTCTGGCAGAAGCAGACATCAACACCGGAGGACAATATTCTAGGAAAAATTACCTAAAACAGGTTGCATTGATTTTATCACTGATATAAATATATAAGGCCTCACGTGCAATACCTAACTTTCGTACGGCATTTGCTGATACTTTCATCTAATGTTTCTCAAAAGTAAAATGTGAGTAAAAAATTACACCAAGAATAGTAAAGCCTCAGACTCATTCAGTAGAGTATCATCCACCTGAAGGGGAGGATAGGATGGAAAATCTGTAAGAGATCTGCTAATCAGTAATGCTTTTGTCATACTGGAGTTCATCCTCATACCCGACTGTATGCACCATTCACTAATCCTCTCTGTGTCACGATGGAGACTAAGGATAGTTTCATTTTTCATAAGTAGGGACAAGTTTTGCATCATCGGTATACTGAATAATCTTGTTTTCCAAGTAAACAACCATATCACTGGCATACACTAAAAATAACAGCGGACCAAGAACACTACCCTGTGGAACTCCAGACACAATAGGCCTTGGTCCGCTAAAGATTCCATCAACATCCATTCGTTGCTGCCTACCTGTAAGGGAATCTTGAGGTATTCCTAAATTATATCAACAGTCAGTCAAAGACGTAAGTCGAGAGACAAGCGAAAATACAAATATTAACTATAAAATATAATAAAAATAAAAAAAAGATAGTACAAGAAAACTAAATTCACGTTTACCTAGCTTGAAATCGAATAGAAACCATTGGAATTGAAATAATAAGTAATTTGGTAAATAGGATAATTCAATCAGACTAAAATTTCTGTAATAATTGTGCATAGATTAAATTTACCCGCAAAATATAATCTGAGAGAGAGAGAGAGAGAGAGAGAGAGAGAGAGAGAGAGAAAACATGTAGGCCTAGCAACAACCAAAATGATATAACAATCCCAACACTTCGGTTCAACCTGAATCCCTCGCCCTACCCTCTTTTAAGGAAGTGATCCCTTCTGGAAAATATAATTAAACACTTTTTGTCTAAATCACTGGAAACCAGGGTGCCTTCTAGTATAAAGGATTTTATCGGAGAAACCATGGAATGTCACTAAGGCCATTAGAAGCACGAGAGAGAGAGAGAGAGAGAGAGAGAGAGAGAGAGAGAGAGAGAGAGAGAGAGAGAGAGAGAGAGATAGAGAGAGAGAGAGTCATCATACAATACATTGTATAATGCTGAGCTCACCTGCGAAAACTTTTTATTTTCAATTAAATATATCCTAGTTTGTCAGAGAATAAAATCTAGTAATATTTTTCGATTTCGATCTGGGCACGATAAACATTTACTTTCTAGTTCTGATAATTAAGAATGCCTTTCATCTTAGCGTGATATAGAGTGAGGAAAATATTTATTTTAGCAAATATTGAAAATGATGCACATCGTTACCTAAACATGTTTACTAATAACAATAAATAATAGCATATACAAACATGCATGGTAGTCTTTTGGCACTTGTGTTCTTTTGCATACTTGCATAAAAACATTTACTTATATTAATTGTTCTTTCAATGTATTTCTTTTGCAGACGTGTAGAGGAAGCATTATATTTGATCAAATAAAGTAAACATAAAGTTGTATATCCAAGTGGAGCAGCCACTTGTGAATGCATGACTTGGAAGCAGATTATTCCCAGAAATAAATCTAATCTCCCCGTTCTGACCTGTGCCTGCGGTGTTAACTTGCACCTCTCGACGGATATCCAACGAGTGAGGTTGGACTGCCGTGCTCTCCTCTTTTTTATTTATAATATAGTTATAGTATCAGCTTATGATATGTATATATATATATATATATATATATATATATATATATATATATATATATATATATATATATATATATATATATATATATATATATATATATATATATATATATATATATATATATATATATATATATATATATATATATATATATATATATATATATATATATATATATATATATATATATATATATATATATATATATATATATATATATATATATATATATATATATAAAAGATCTGCAAATGGTTACCTGCTCTTTCCTTGCCTTGTGCAGTTGCACAGATCCTATGCATATATAAAAAATAAAAAAAATTATCATTCAGGACTAGGAATTAGACTGAGGAAAATTAATACATATATTTACATAACAATTAAATAAATTACCGTGATATTTTTAAAAAATATGAGCATTAATGTACTCGAAGAAAGGGTCTTCTGGGGGATCTGAGATACGACACGTGTAATTGGAATCGTTGTAACACAGCTTTACACAACATTTCTATGGAAAGAGAGAATGACCATGATTAATTCTAATGCTGGCATGCATGAGATGAGAAAGGCTTTAAGCAGCCCAATTCAGTTGAAAGCTGGGGGAGGATTTGGATAAATTGATATAACCTTAAGGTGCCTCCAGCTCAGGCAATATGGCAGCTGGGCATAAGGTAAAACAATTCCAATAATCAGTTAATTGGAGAATTTATGTTAAATGAGCAATAGCCAATATGGAGAAGGGGTTATGTAGAAGATTACTTGTTCAGAAGGTGGTCGAGAGAAGATCACCAAGCTTGGAGGGAGACTGACTTAGGAAGAGATATGTGAGAGGGAGACAAAGAACAAAAGCGGTGGGTTAAACATACGACAGAATAAACTCTTAATTGAGGTATATTAATTCCACAATTAATGTCTCGTACGGCTCTGGCCCGTGTGGAGATGAGGTAAGCCTCGACACAAGTACTTTGTCGTCCAAGTGAAGACAAGAGACCACTGGTTAAGTCCGTTCTCTTTAGAGGTTGACAGGAGAAGAACGGCCTCGGCAGGGTCACAGGGATCGTGGGTCATTGCCAGCTGGCCTCGGTTGCCATGTAGAGTTTACCTGAAATGATTCAGCCCAGCAGTAAAAGTTCATAGGGAAAGAGGAGAAAATTCAGGGCCGTAATTGGCTATTTAAGACCCCTCAGGTCTTTATAAAATAAATGAAAGCTGCGCTGGTTGTACAGTTTTTTTTTTTCAAAATAAAAAGAACTCATCATCGACATGGCAGTAGCATGAGAGAAAAAATAATATTCATAACAACTCTCCATTGAAGCAGAAATTCCAGGTCCTTTTGGAACAGAAAGTCTGCAGGGTAGGGCTGCTGCTGCTTTAAAATCTCTCACAGCCAAAATTTATCCCTTAACAAAACTAGCTCTAAAATTGCTTAGTATTCATGTCACTGCTAGCACTAAACTCATTTCAGGAGGAGAGATAGGCCTATGGTGTCCTAATTGACAAGGGGTTAAGCATGCATTAAACAATGGTGGCATTATTATAATTAAACAATCACTAACGCTAAGAGTAAGGTGCCTGAGTTTATTTAAAGGACATACACTCTGTGGGATCAAATCAAACTTCTAGGTCTCTCACTGCTGTTGACAGATGGTAACAAAGAAGGTAACCTAACTGAACTCCACACAGAACTAAGCTAACACAACACCATAATGTGAAAACACTAGGCTAAGTAAATATTGTCGTATTTTAACAACGGGAAATTTAAACAATTCTACTAAAAGGCTTAAGTATACGACACAAGGATACAAAGTAAGACAAGACATTGACAATCATAAAATACATGTAAATGGAATTAGGGCCTACTCTTCATCTGTACTGGCAGACAGTCTCAGCTAAAGACAAATAAATGATTCAATATACAACCCATTGTTTTACAGATCAGGAGATAACCTAGGCACCTGTCTCTGGGCAAGGTGCCATGATTACTCTATAAAGATAAGGCTCTGTTATAGATATAGGACACGAGTGCCATGAGAGCGCAGTGGCTCTGGTAAATATCTGGACCTTCTACACTCCTTACTCCTCTTCTTCCTTGGTTTCTTTCAAACTTCAGGCTGAGGTTCCTTAGGTGGAACCTGGGCATACATCTCCAGAGGAGAAGACCATTGGACCAGGTCTGGGCCCTCAATACAACTGCCCATGGGACCTAGACCTGAAGTGACTATGGGTATTATATTAACTGGCGAAACAAGTACAGTACTGAGTTGGCTAGTGCCTCGGTTGCTCTGACAACCTGGACAGCGGTGGTGCCTACTAGTCCTGCTAGTTTCTGTTGCATGGCCTCCACATCGGTGACCAGCTGAAATAGGACTCCTTGAAGAGGGTCGTCCACCAGAGCCTTGTCTTCTGGAGATGGTGGTGAAGAAGAAGAGGTGGCTGTAGGTGCCAGAGGTTTGCATGTTGCAAGGAGCAACTCAGGCACAGGTTGTGAGGCTGCACTGGGGGAGACACTTCTGCTGCAGTCAGGGGAATCCAGAAGAGGCCCTACTGAGCTTCGGGCTGGCTCCCAGCCAGACACTGGTAGCAAAGCCAGGCTGGTGGACAAGAGGGGGCCCCAGATTAGGATCTCCTGAAGGGAGGTCGACACTGTGTTCTGACACAGACACTAAGGCAGACTCAGGCACAGGATTTGTAGAGAAAACATAAGCGGCATCGGGCCAAGAATGCTGGACGTCCACTTGGGTACATGTTGCAAAGGACCAAAACCTTACTCTGGCATGGGCTCAACGACCAGACTTGGCCTAGCACTACATTGTCCAAGTGTAGGCACTGGCTGTGGCTTGACAGCAGGGCTGGAATGAACATCAGTGCCTGATGGAGACTTGAAATCAGACAGTCAGGAGTGTCAGCCTCCAATTATCGATGTCCTTGTAAAGTCATCTTTAAAGTCATTCGTGAAGTCTCTGCTAAAAGTGTTAATTGTAAAGTCTTTGCTGGGCAAGTTTTCTGTGGTGACGTCCCATTTTTTTGCCTACAATTAGTCACACCTAATGCATCAGGTCACGCAAAGTTCATTCATTTAAACTATGTATATATTTTGTTTACCTGCTGTCAAAATGTATCAAAGGTTTCTTCTTTCACAGGCATCAAGATTGTATCCAATTCCATTTCTGTCTGTTCTTACATTGTAAAGTGTACTGGTTCGATGTATTTATTGTTATTTATTATCAACCTCAGGTCACTGAGGTTTCCATTGTATTCCACAGCGCAATGCCAGTCTGCCGCTATATAAACTGCCTGGATCCTGAATAAAGTAGCAGTAACCTTATCCTGCTCGTTTCTTTCGCACCTCTTAAAGTGGTGACCCCGGAGTGGTTCCCGAAGCCATTAGCAGAACCATACGGTGACTCAGTCTTGGCTTCAGGAACTTACTCACGCCCTTAGTGGACTAATCACGGTGCTGAACCAGAGTTTGGGAGTGCTGACTCTCGGCGGCAAAATCACCAGCGTCATCAGCGGACTCACACGGCGCGCTTCCAAGTGCGTTTTGACCCGAGTACCCCACTCCAGTTAAGAGTGTAAAGAGCGAATATGGACGCGGACATCCCTTCCCTCGTTCAGTTAACCGCTAACCTCGCGGATTCAGATGTCTACCTCCCCCCCATATCACCCACGCCTGCCCCCGTGCCGAGGCTCTCACGCTCCTCCACACCCCTGCCCGCGCCCCACACTTTCCCCTGCCCAGCAGGACAATCACGGGTCGCCCTGACCTTAAAACTGCCGCCGTTCACGCAGGGGAACCCATCGTCATGGCTGTACAAGGTCGAGAGCCAGTTCCGCATGGTGGAACTCACCAACGGGGTGCTGCAGGTGGATACTGTACTTAACGCCCTGCCGGAGGAAGTCTACAAGAAGCTCGTCCCGTGGGTGTCTTACGCACACCCCCTCACCTACCACCTCCTGAAGAAGTCCCTCCTCGAGGCATGCTCCCTGCAGGTTGCCGAGCGGGCCGCCCGCGCCCTCGACCTTACCGTCAGCCCGCGGCAGAAGCAGAGCGTCAGCGGGTCATGGGTCATGATAAAGGACCTCCTCACCCTCCCAGACACCGACGGCACTGGAAAACAAAACGAAATAAGCCTGTCGCGGGAGCTTCTCCTTCGTCAGCTCCTCCCGGAGGTCCGGACACAAATCCCTGATCCACACAGCGCAGAACATGACAGACTCCGAGAGGGCAACGAAGCGGGTACCAGCACCCGCACTAGCAGTCAGCACCATCCAGCAGGAAGAGGGTGCAGAGCAGGAAGTCAACGCCGTTGCCGGGAGGCATCCAGCACCTCACAACAGGTGGAATTCCCCGTGGCTGTGCCACTACCACAGGCGGTTCAGCAGGGACGCCCGGAACTGCCTGCTGCCCTGTTCATTCATCCATTCAAAAAAACGGGGGTGGCGGTGGCCAGCAGGACAGGCCGCCATGGCAGCAGGAGAACCCAGGGGCCCAGAATCAGTAGGCTTCTACGTCCGTGACACCGTCTCTGGCTGGATGATGCTGGTTGACACGGGGGCCATTAGATCAATCTTCCTGGCATCCAGAGAGGACCTCAAGTGAGAATCGGTCCTGGCTGCCTTCCTGACGGCCACCAACGGGTCCCCCATCCTTTCCTACAGCACCAGACCCCTGTCGATCTCCATCCTTGGCCAGAGATATTCCTGGGACTTCGTCATCGCGGACGTGAGAACCCCGTTCCTGGGTGCGGATTTCCTTGCCCGCTTCGGGCTGGCAGTCGACGTTGGTAGGAAGTGCCTCCTCAACACCGACTCCTGCCAGCCCCTCTTGTTGGCAACGGGACCCAAGGTGCCCACCATCTGTTCCGCCGCCCCCCACCAGTACACACAGCTGCTGACGGAGTTCCCGGAAGTTTTCAGGCCCGAGCTCCACTAAATCCCTGGGGCCCCAGCTAAACATCGCATCTACCATCACATAAAGACAAAGGGCCCCCCTGCACATGCGAGGTTCCAGAGGCTTCCCCCGAGGTGCCTACAGGAGGCCAAGAACGCATTCGCCGAAATGGAGAGGATGGGAATCTGCAAGAAGGACTGCAGCCCGTGGGTATCCACCCTCCACAAGGTGCAGAAACCAGACGGCTCCTGGTGACCTTGCAGCGACTACAGGCGGCTTAACCTCTCAACAGAACCTGACCATTACCCCCTGCCGAACATGCACGACCTAACGGCTTCCTTCCACAGGGCCAAAATTTTTACTAAGTTGGATCTCTTGAAATCCTATTTTCAGGTACCAGTCACGCCAGAGGACATACCAAAGACCGCCATCATCACGCCTTTCAGGTCCTATGTGTTTGCCTTCTCCACCTTCGGCATGAGGAACGCCGGGGCGACTTTCCAGCGGCTCATGAACAGCATCCTGGGGGACCTGAAGTTTTGCGTCTGCTACATAGATGATATCCCTATATTTTCCAGGTCCCACAGGGAGCACCAGAAACACATCCGGGCAGTCCTGCAGCACCTGCAGGAGAATGGCCTCGTCGTACGTTTCGACAAGTGCACCTTCGGCATCCAGAAAGCCGATTTCCTGGGCCACGAGATATCCCCGGATGGTGTTCGCCCGCTCACATCCAAAGTTGCAGCTGTAACCAGGTTCCCTGTCCCCACCTCCGTCAAGGCCGTCCAGGAGTTCCTCGGGATGGTGAACTACTACAGGAGGTTCATCCCCGGGATCGTGTACACCATGGCCCCCCATGAAGGAAACACTCAAAGGCCATCCAAAGTCCTTGTTGTGGGGACCCAGCCATCAGCATGCCTTCTCCCTGACGAAGGCCACCCTCGCTGAGGCAACCGCCTTGGCCCACCAGGATCCCAACACCCGCCTCCAGCTGACGACGGATGCCAGCAACGTCACCAGTGGTGCTGTCTTGGAGCAGGTCATCGCCTTCTTCAACAAGAAATTCAACCCCACAGAGGCCCGTTACAGCAGTGTTAATTGTAAAGTCTCTGCTGGGCAAGTTTTCTCTGGTGACGTTCCATTTTCTTTGCCTACAGTTAGTCACGCCTAACGCATCAGGTCACGCAAAGTTCAATAATTTAAACTATGTATATATTTTGTTTACTGCTGTCAAAATGTATCACATGTTTCTTCTTTCACAGGCATCAAGATTGTATCCAATTCCATTTCTGTCTGCTCTTACATTATAAAGTGTACTGGTTTGCTGTATTTATTGTTATTTATTATTGACCTCAGGTCACCGAGGTTTCCATTGTATTCCGCGGAGCGACGCCAGTCTGCCACTATATAAACTGCCT
Organism: Macrobrachium rosenbergii; assembly: GCA_039081455.1. Classification (NCBI taxonomy): domain Eukaryota; kingdom Metazoa; phylum Arthropoda; class Malacostraca; order Decapoda; family Palaemonidae; genus Macrobrachium; species Macrobrachium rosenbergii. Next base: position 14,354 of record JANJGK010008448.1, read on the forward strand.
GGATCATGAATAAAGTAGCAGTAACCTTATCCTGCTCGTTTTTTTCGCACCTCTTAAATCCTCAATTGTTACGGGCTTGTTGTATCCAATGGTGGCCCCATTGGGTACCTTGTCTCTCATAAGGGAGATTTGAGACTCAGTGTCCTCAAATGCAGAGACCTGTTGAGTGTGTAATGACCTCGAGGAGGTGCAACAAAAATAGTCCCCACAGCTGTGGGTCCTAAAGAGGATGAATGAGTGGCCGTCATAGCAATGCTGGCAGCAGATTTCCTTCTAGGGCAATTCTTGAAATTCGTGGTATGCCTGTATTTCTTAAAAGTGTGGCAATAAGCCTGGGTACAATCTCTAGGAGGAGCAGTTACAGTATGGTTAGGCTGGGAGTTCTGGTTAGAGGGGGGTCTTTAATATGTCTCCCCCTTTAGCTTTACACTGGGCTTCAAAATGCCATATTTTCTTACAATAAGTTCTTATAAGCCGCGATGAAGAGGTCCGTTCCTGGGTCGGACTGATGAGGGTGTAGTGCCCAAGAGAACTATGTATCTATGGGAGGTGCTGGAAGATGGGTGGTACATCTCATAATCATCAGCCAGGAAGCAGCAGTCAGTGAATAATTTTAGCTGTTTCTCATTAATGTGTAGAGCTAAGGGGCTCGGGTTGTAATTGAGGAAGTCCTCAAGTTGGGGTCGACTCAGTAAGTCCTCAGATTCCTTGCACTCCAAGTTGTTGATCCATCACCACAAGGCTTGGTTCTTTTTTTAGGACCAATCAGACCAGGTTTGACCCACCTCCTTGGGAAGGTCTCGTCATCTTAACTCTAACGGTCAGGTGTGATCTCATAAGCTGTTGCTATGGCCTTTCTAACCACCTCACGGTTTCCCTTGTCACCATTTTCCAAGGGATTTATGGCATCCTGTCCCTTTCTGGCCATGTGTTTTGCTAGGATCATGGCCTTCTCAGTGTCAGTTGGCTTGTACTCATTGAAGAGTGTTTCCACCTGTTACAGCCACGCCTCTGTCTCTGCTTCATTCAAGAGAGACATGAGGTTACTGATGTTTGATATAACGGAAGGAGCGGAGGCCATGGTGGGATTAGCGCCTTGGTGTTGGTCCAATGCCACATGGCATTGTCGTGCTTGGCTTGTTCGATTTCAGCTTCCTTCTCCTTTAAGGCTAGTAACTTCTCCCTTAGGGCTAGCTCATACAACCTTTGGGTTTCATCTTGCTCCTTTCTCTCTCGTCCCAATGCTAGTTAATGCTTTCACTGCTTTTCTTTATCTTGACACTCCCTTTCTTTCTCTAGTTGCTCATATTGTCGCAGCCATTCCTCTGATTTCTTAGCAGCAGCTACCTGGTCTCAGACACACTGGGCCAGCTACTGGGCCAGCTGTTCCCCTTTTAACCCCATACCTTTCCCTACCTCCGTGAAGGTTTTGTACTCGTCGGCGGACATGTTGCTATTTTCTTTGTACAGAGGGTGGGCTACACTTAGGTACTCATAAGGATGCGTGGGCCGTGCAAGCAATTTACATGGAATAGAAAATGGCACTTGGTCCAGTGAAACTTAGTCACAAGTGGATGAAGTATCGTTAGGCAATGTACTTAAGGTAGTAATGCGGGCAAGTATACTGTGGCAGGTGTCCCTGCCAAAAGGTGACATGGGTTGCATTTCTTAAAACTGATAAATGGGGACACACATGGACACAGAGGTAACATGTGGCACAAGTTGTGGTGAAGAACAGCCAAGTGGTTGGCACGTATAAACAAGTGGGTTCTGAAGAATGGAATAATTAAAATTTGGCATGAAAATGCAAGGTTGTTCCAAGGAACAATGTGATTAATAGGTCTGCAATAATGCATGCAGAGGTTAATAAATAGTTGTCTTATATTAATGGGTTTGCTTAACTGAAGCAGTAATCAGATTCAGTTGCCCAAGGCATAGCAAAAAATTATTACTCGCAGGACAGTGGTGTGCAATGGCGAAATTGTATGCGCAGTTTTGGTTTAAAGAATGATTGGTTATGATGTTTAATTCGCACCTGGTATAGGACTTGCTTTGGGCTAACAAGGCATGGTAATTAAATGAAAATACTTCTCCTGGATTGTAAGGTAAGGCTCTATGTCTTAATGGCAGTGCCTAAATATTTAGTATTAATCCCCTCGAAAGCTAACAGTTGGGTGACATAAAGAAAAGATTCCCTCTATGACACAAGTAATGGAAAACTCAAAAGTCTTATTCGAACATTTAATCATATGCTAAATAGCAAAATATTTTATAGCAGGTATACCTAAGGTAAGGTTCCCCTTCTCTTTAACTCATGGAAAATGGAACATGAATAAATGAACTACCTTATCTCTTAGTGGAACAAAATTTGAACCTGCGGCTGTCCTTAATAGAAATAATTGGGTAATGATTAATCAAAGTTAGAAGTGAATAAACTACAATGGAATCAAAGTTACAAATAATATGAAAAAAGAAAATACTCGATCAGTAAATACAAGTCACGTGTTTAGGATTTAGCGTGGAAAGAATGTCATCAAGCGAGTTACGCTAACATAAAATGGGAGTTTTCCCTGGCATGGGCAGGCCCATTCATAACACGCACATGTATGCATGCACTGGCAGGCAATAACATACACACAAGCATGCTTCGGCCTGTTGGCCGAATGAATAAGCAAAAATTATCCCTTTAATAGATAAAATGAAATACACGACTATTCTTCCCTGTAAATGATACATGGACAAATCTATAAATTAATTATACATCATAAATTACTGGAACAATAACTTGAAATGACTAAGGAACTTTAATTTACAGAAAATGCATGCAAGAACAAACTCTGTGTTCTAAAAAAAAATCAGGATTTTGGTTGGCAAGGGGTGGAGCTTAAGGAAGGTGATGGAATGCCCTTCCTAACAATGACCAAAATGGTGTCCACGGGGTTTCAAATGACTCTACAGTTTACTAAAAGGGTGAAAATTAATCAGAAAACACTCGATTTACTAGGCTACGTTATCTTTTGTTTTTCTCTCACTAGAACCTGGCTCACTACGTAAAAGGAAGCTTCCCACACTTCCTTCAATTTTTCACTATTCTGATTGTATCACGACGACTAATGAACACTTAGGATATTTCAACTAACAGACCTTGTTCCCCGAAGTCCAGTTGCTGTATGAAAAAACAATAAACATAAAGTGGGGTGTGGTTTAGGCTATATACAGGGGCGTGGACGAGGAATAATTGTTCAAAGAGGGAACATGCTTCTTGATCGCTAACGATTCAAGAATAGGGAGGTGGACTTCCCTGAAACGGGGCTGGTCCTGCCTATAGATTGTAAGCCCAAGATCAGCCCCTACAGGAAAGTGGGATGAGAAGGGGTGAAAAATAAAATGTCAGAAATGACAAGTATAAGTATCTAATCCATAGTTTTCGAAGTCACTGAGATGGATGGTGACATTCCCGATGTCCTTTAAGTCCAAGTTCAGCCCTGATAGTAATATTTCCCAGATCATGTCAGACTTGCTTGTAGAAATTTCATCACTAACAAGAATAATGTTGGGAAAATCCACTACTTTATTAGGAACAATAATGAAGAATCATTTCACAATGCTTTCTTCCCGAACGGTGACTAGCAGCTGGTTGTATAATAAATCAAGACTGTGATTATAAAGACTTCCAATAAATCGATGATATCAACCATGATTCGTTCTTGGTAAAAAAACATTTTTCTTGGAAAAATAACATATGATCTCTGGAACTGTTTTGAGGGGAACATTTTCCAACCATTTCCACTGACGATATATATGAGATCATGTCTTTTATTATATTCATAACCCTTCGTTGGAGATGATAATTTTTCCATTTTATACCTGGCAAAACTTCAGCTCCGTCACTTTCTGAAATCGAAGTCTAAACGTCTTTTCTTTATATGTATGTGTATACACACACACACACACACACACACACGGGTGAGTTGATGGGAGATGGTATTCACTTATACCTCTCTTGTGGCCAACTGCGTTAGTGCGTCACTGTAGTCCTGATTCCTCGTCCGTGTCTGGTTCGACCCCACGGGACGGTGGACTTATTATCAACTAAAAAATTCCCCTTCGGTAACATATATGAAAATATATTATTTTCGAGGTAGAGCGAATTGGATATTAAAGGACGTTTGTAGCTTTCTGATTGTATATGAATCACGGTGATGTGATAAATAGTCACACACACACACACACACACACATATATATATATATATATATATATATATATATATATATATATATATATATATTGTATAGTGTGCGTGTTTTTTTGTTTTTTTTTTTTCAGTCGGATGGTTAGGGTTGTAAATAGCCTTCCGTTATCAAATTACAGTTCTTATTTATGCTCAGAATGGAGAGATTTTTTTCCGTTCCTTCAGAATCTTTTAGAATGTCGCGAATAGTAAGAAAGAAGCGGATCGTATTGTTGGCGTGCATTGACTATTGGGCTTGTAAAAACAGTCGTATGCATAACACTATAGCGCCTGTGTGGGAAGAGAGAGAGACAGAACAAAGATACAGGAGAAGATAACGTCCTTCTGGATAGCAGAGCCGAAATTTACTATGCTCAGATATTTTCTGTCTTGGTGTAATCCTTTGAATGTGGCTTGAAGTTATTTCGTTTACATGTGCCGTGAGTGAGGATACGAAAACACATGAAAAGTATTGCTTCCCGGACTGGGTGGATCATAAGGAAAGTTTACTCTCATCTATTGGCTTGTCGTTAAGGATGAAATGAAGTATATTTATAGAGATCAGCGAGTGTTATTTCTACAGAAGCAGGTGTCTCAATTAAATTATTGTAATCAAAACACGAAGGAACCCTACAAAATGCAGACATCCACCAAGTGAAGCCATTTCAGCTAAGGACACTTTTTTTTTTTGCTGCTCCACATCCCCCGAAATTTATAACAGTAACGAAATTGAAATTAATAGGGATATCTATTCAAAAAAATGCCTTAAAATTCAACAAGCTTTAACGCCACCAGCGTCGTCATGATCAAAATCTCTTCATAATAAGGAAAAATTTTTAATATCTGGCCTTAAAATAGCAACTCTGAAAGAAAAATAATGTCTACATTTAGTCATTTTCTGAAGAAGTCTGGCGTAAAATAAATTTCCTAGTAGAGTCCTTGAAAAAATTTATTTCCATAGTCCGTGTCTATTTTTGTCTATAACAGTTTTTTTTCACTGATAAGACGTCTTCTCTTGGGGTCTCATGACTAAGAAGGCAAGATAACAGCCATAGATGCACCCGTCTCATAATTGCCGAATAAAGGGCAAATCCCTTATGAAGAGAACTTTCTTCATCTTTCAAAACGCCCATCAGCTTGAAGTTGATCATCCTTTACGCTGGATACACCTTTAATATCTCTAGCTTCCATTTTTAATTTCTGAGTTCTTTTCATTCCAACCCATCCGCTGTGGCTTCCGTAGCACAGCATTTCAAAACAAGATAATTTTCTTAGTAACTTTTCTTCTTCAATCATCTCGACTTGCTAAACCATATCAGCGCATTCTGGTCCATTTTCTTTCAAGCAGAGATTCAGGGAAATAGTTGGTTTAACCCGACGGTTTTACTCTCCATATCGTCTTAGCACAAGTTCTGCACAGATGCTTGATTTAAAAAAAAGAATTCCCCTTTTCCTTTTATTTTTGAGGCGTATTCAACAACTACTCCTCATATCTTTAAGAATAACCACCTCAATAATAGAGATAAGTATTATTCAGCAGCTCCGAAAAGTTTCCAGAAACTCCCCAGTTTCGGGTACTCTTGATTTGTCTTCCATTTTACCCAAAATTATAGATTTTTCCGTGCTAAATAGCAATATCTGCTATTTTGTCTCCAGCAACATCAGTATCACTGCATGTTTTTTGACTCATATTAACGTTGCTACATGAACTTTCAATAGAAAAAATTTACAATCACTGTTCTTGCTTGTTTCACCAGCGCATGCAACTTCTGTATATTATCACAAGCCAACACAAGTTTCAACCATTTCACATTTAATTTTCATTATCCTTTCTTTTATTTCATAAACCTTCATCTACGTCTACGGGTCTTTCCCATTACAGTTATTAAATATCCATGGTGAAATTGAGCACGCTTGTACTTAACTAAGGCGCTGTACCTGTTTTTTGCATGTTACGGCACAAGCTTCCATCTAGCACTCAAACAACGGCATTTTCGCCTAAAAATCTCAAGTGGCTGTAAAGCATGTTACGTAACTAAATCCTAAGCATCGCCGAGGTCGATATATGACAGATGTGGTTCTATGGTTCTACCTTTAAATCTCAGACTTCTCACACATATATCAAAGAAACAACTGGATTTCGAACTGCATGAGGAATCCTATGCCTCCGTAATTGCTACACCATACTATTTTTCCTTTCTTTTTACAGGGTTGATTATTTATCCATTTCATGTGCTCTTTTGGAGACTTCCTAGCAGATACACATTGCTCTCACGACCCAAGAATTCCTTTAATGTCCCATCGTGTTAAGTGGTATCTCTTCAATTATCCATGCACCTCATGGCACTTTCTGATCAAACAATCTTTCTTGAAGTCCTTTCATTTACTGCCTAATTTCTCACTGACACAGTTATCCATCCTTGTAATAAAACTTATCCTTCACTTATCTCTCTGTTACACCAATTTCACTAGTTAATCTTCCAAATAACTGACTTCACTAATCCAGGACAACAACCCTTGAGACACCATTATTATCTTCCTTTTCAATTCCTAAGATGAAATTGGTCATTGATTATGCTTTGAGCAGTCACCTGTTACCAGAACACATTTGTTCTTCCCTGGAAATATTTGTCCCTGTTATCACAAATATAATTGCATTGTTCATTTTTCCTAATTCAACTTTATTTCTCTTTTATTTTTCTCATAGTGGGTTAATAAATGCTGAATTTTCATAATGTCTATATAGTCATGAATAATGAGCTAAAAATGCGAGTGATTTGCAAATAATGTTTGATGTAAACGAATAACAACAAGCAAAGGCCCATCCGCGAATTGCATGAAACGTCTGATCTTATTTACTTAGTGATTCTCTCTCTCTCTCTCTCTCTCTCTCTCTCTCTCTCTCTCTCTCTCTCTCTCTTCTTTTAATTACCCGAGTGACATGACAGGGGTTCCCTATAACGAGGAACCATTTAAGACATCCGACAATAAACCCTGCTGGTGTCCCTTAATAGGCGAGAAAATATTTGCTTTTTTTTCTCGTGGGGATTTCTTTTTTCAGAGAAAAGAAAATCTGGGTTTACGAGATTGGAGGGGACAATTAGACCTCCCTAGACTTGTGTAGATGTAATGAAAATGTCTTTTGTCTTGTTACCGTTATTATTTCTCTGTATACCTAGCCTTACTTTCTTTACAAATTTCGTGTTTTCTTTCCTTGCATTGAAGCTGGGCGTAAAAAATAGTTTAAAATTGGATAATTAAAAGGATGAGTATTATGATCATCAACAAGTCTACTACAACCGCGAGGAGAGCGATTTATACTATGTGTCTCTATAAGACAGAGATCATTACAGGTTGATGACAGAAAAGAGATAGCTCTGCTGATAGCTATGGATCTCCTGGAGTAAATTCAAAGAAGAAAGTCTTATGGAGAGGTATTTGTATATGGGCAAATGGATCAACTTGTAAATGGCTCTAAGATAACTCTATCATACTTACAGTTAAGGCTGAGTTGATAAATTTGATAGCTTTTTTTTTTTTTTTTTTTTTTTGTTAATGGAGAAAAGGAGTCGGAGACATAAAATTAGATACGACGACGTGAAACCTAGCATCTCTGAACTCCATCTATACTTCTTGAGTAGCAGCCAATACTTCCCCGACTATTGGAAATATTTGGGGAACAAAAAACAATAGCAAAAAGTCTGCTGGATAATACAGAGAGACAAATGAATAGCAAGTTGATGGATGCAATTCTGATAAGGGGAGACTTATTCTTAGCTGAAGTGAGAGTTAAAATCCATATAAGTTTCAGTTGAAGCAGATTAAAGAAGAGTTGAAATTATAGCTATAAATGTAATTGAGGCAAGTAAGTAAATGAGAAGTGTTTGTGGTTATGAAAGGTTAGGAAGAGAAAATAAATACATTAGGTGCTAGGATGAGGAAAAGGAAGGTCTAGTGAAGGGAAAAAGTTATGGGGGTGCAGTTGCATAAAAAACTGAAGATCGTGTGCAGCTGAAAAGGGGGTATAGACAGGGTAGTCAAGAAGAAAGTAAATTAAAATAAAAAGAATTCATGTAGTGAAAACAGATGGAGAAGATAGCAGATTCGTAAGGATTAGAAGTTGTTCTACGGGGAAGTAAATGAAAAACAAATGGAGCGTTGGTGTGCAAAGTGAAAACAGTCCTAGGTCAATCGAGTTTAACAGTTTAAAGATATGTTGAATGCGGAAGATAGAAGAGAGGCAGAGCTGAATGATACAAGAGTGGAAGGGATTAAAGTAACTTTGGGAATGCTTGTGGAAGTTACTGATGGGCATGTGTGGATCAGCTAAGTGGTTGAAGAATGGAAAGATATCGGAAATTGCAAAGATAGCATGTGAGATGTGGTAAAATGATGAAGGTGTAACAAAGTACTTGGTCAGGGTTGAAAAGATTGAACAAGTGAAAGATTCCAAAGGATTAGGCAAGAAGAATAACTGTTCAATTATATGAAGTGAAAGGTGATAAGGATGATTGTAAGTTTATTGGGAATTATGTCTATTTGCTTATGTGTATAATGTGACTTTGTTTGATAAAGCAAAACATGTATACATATAACCATCCACAGACCCTCTTCCCTCAAGCACATATATACACTCACACTCAATGTACAACTTTTTCAGAGGGTTTTTACCTTTCTGAGATGAGGTTGTAAGAACACTGTTTTCTCTCGACTAATCACAAAGTACTGTACCTAAGTTACATTAAGGTGAACAGAGGCCCAGTACATTTTGCCGGATATAAACCATATTCGTTTCTGTAGACACAATGACACACACACATATTCTTTTAAATATATAATATATATATATATATATATATATATATATATATATATATATATATATATATATATATATACATATATATGTATGTATATATATATATGTATATACACATATACATATATACATACATATATATAAATATAAAAATATATATATATATATATATATATATATATATATATATATATATATATATATATATATATATATATATATATATATGGAAAAATACGTAATATTGTTTCTGCATATTAAAAACAGAAAAACCAAAATGCACGAATTTCGTGGTACAATAAAAACCAGAAATAAATAAGGTTGCAATAACTATGATTCAATATGCATGACTACTGCTGATGATAATCAAAATGCAAAACCCCCAAATAATGGAGTAATAAAGTCTCCTAAAAGAATCCCAGAGAGACTATAAAAGAAAATAAATTCGACGATTCCCAACAGACTAAATTTCTGTTCAGGCAAGTAATACAGGAAGTTATTTTATTTTCGCTTCGCTCCAGCTGCATTGATGTATAAAGGTCAGTGATCTTCAAAGGATGAAAAAAAATCCAGGATGATCCCTGTCTTTAGTCTATCGCTTACAGAGAGCCTTATAATTCGTTCCCCCCTACCGTCTCTCTCTCTCTCTCTCTCTCTCTCTCTCTCTCTCTCTCTCTCTCTCTCTCTTTCTCTCAGATGGCCTAAGTGATATTGTAGGTCACTTTGTAAACAACCAGATAATCATACCTGGTTTACGTATTAATAAAGTCAGGTGACATCCCGTGCTTTTGAGAAAGAGCAATATCTCTTTGCCAGTGGATAGATATTTTTTTTTTTTTGTGGGAAGGATGGAAAGACAGGGATTTAGGTTACTCAGAGGAGCTAATGATGAATAAGTTACCATACAAATTTGATTAAGCCACAATGATAAACCTTTCCATAAAACTCCTTTTCTCTTGATTTTTACATGTATGTATATATATATATATATATATATATATATATATATATATATATATATATATATATATATATATATATATATATATTATATATATATATATATATATATATATATATATATATATATATATATATATATATTGTCAAGGATTTACATTCCTCCCTCCTATTTTGCTGCTATCTAGCTAACTTCTAGGGAGAAGTATCTTTTCAGTTAGCTTATAGCTGGCGCCAATATGGCAGAGCTCAGTTGTTTTAACTTATCTGGACAGAGAACGCATTCCTCCGTGGCCTACAGGAAATGCCCAGGCAGGGTAGACAATGGGTCTCCCTCTTTCAACCTCCCTGCTACCAGAACACACCTAGATCCCACCCCCCCCACTTTGGGGTCATGTTTTCAAAGTGGACTTAGGGAGGAAATAGACGTTATGGCGTAAACCACTCGGGGGGGAGCTAACACCTTAAACCTTAGGCTCATTGTCTTTAAGACTGCTATTCCTTTGACCTGTTTACTGGCAAAGAATTCGCTTTCAGGTTTGGGACCTATGACTCCGACGCCCGCCTTGAAGCAGCAAGCCAGCAGACCCCTTCCTGCGACTGTCCTGATCATATGTCTGTCTTCGGTGGCAGC
>JANJGK010008450.1:0-26468 GCA_039081455.1 Macrobrachium rosenbergii
CAAAAACACAAAAGATGACAGTGTAATTATTACTACCAAAACACCAGCAAAAACATGACTAAAAGGGATGATACTAGAAAAGCATGTGATGCGGAAATTATAAAAGCATTTATGATAAATAATACATACATACATACATACATACATACATACATACATACATACATACATATATATATATATATGTATATATATATGTATATATATATATATATATATATTTATATATCCAAACAAAACAAATAAAACCGATCACAGTGTCAGCAATAAACACCAGGGCAATATCATATTTAATACCACCAAAACTAAAAAATAGGTCACATGAGGTCATTCTGTAATAAATGTCATTTCCATCCCCAAGTGAATTAATCCCAGATCCGAAAGTCAAACAGAGAGAGAGAGAGAGAGAGAGAGAGAGAGAGAACCTGTAAATCAGCTTTAAGGAAGACAATCACATGCACAAGCACTATCTGTCACTGAGAGATAGATAAAAAAACACACCCAAGCAAGCACGCACACACATAAACACGCCATATATATATATATATATATATGTGTGTGTGTGTGTGTGTGTGTGTGTGGATGGCATCTAGCGGAGATATTTATATATACACATATATGTGTGTATGTGTGTGTAGAGAGAGAGAGAGAGAGAGAGAGAGAGAGACGTATAAATACAGCCATGCAGAGGATGTTATAAGTACAAAACCATTTATACACTAATGTACATGTGCACTTATAAACTTCCCTATGACAGGAAAGCAGAAACTCGGTTTAAAAAACAAGCAAAGTAAAAAGGAAAGTTATGTTAACCATAAAAAAAAACAGAATAAAAGACTCTGTGGCCTGATACTTAAGGCAGAACAACACAAGAGCTCTCCACAACATCTCGGGAAGGTTATGCAACATCTTTCACAAAAAGCAGAATCTTTTCCATATCCTGTTTACCAAGGGGGCCATCCTGTTGCCCCCACACGGAAATGCATGTGAGGAGAGGGATCCTGACAGTCACACAGGAAATGCGATCACGGCTTTACTTGTATAAGCGTCATCGTTATCACAAAAAAAAAAAAAAAAAAAAAAATCATCCGAGATACGACCCAACATTCGGATGCGAAAGTAGTTACAATAATTTTATGCCTTAAAACTTATCTAAATGAATCATTCCAATTTTATGCCTGGCTCAAAGAGAAGCGAGGACCTTTACACACACACACACACACACACACACACACATATATATATATATATATAATATATATGTATATATATATACACATTATATATATATATATATATATACATGTATATATATTATATATATATATATATATATATGTATATATATATATATATATATATACATATACATATATATATATTGCTATTTATGTATGCCTGAATGTAATTGATGTGTGTATGTAATTATGTGTAAACATTCATGCACATAAACTATTTCTTTAAGATTTGGATTAAGTGATTGTATTTTTTGGGAAAACATTTACACTAACAAGACGATATTGAAGTGAAAAACTAAAATGAATACGCTCCAATATCATATACACCGAAAGCAACAAGGGCCTCATGAAGGAATGAATACATTTTTAATAAAGAAATGATTTATTTCTAAAGGCTCTTCTTTAGTAAACCCATCGTCATTTTCCCCCAGCTGTGAGCCATTGTCGACGTATGTTCCCCCAGACTGGGTCAAGGGTCAATGTCCCTGTAATCTGAGAACAAAGAACACTAAGCAAGCAAAGCCCTCCAATAAACTTCAGCTCGGAAACAGCTGAATTTCAGGATAGGCACTCATGTGGCCCCATCGGTGCCAAGCGGTATGCCAAGAGCATTCTGGGCAACACTAAACAGCCACCTAATGACCGAAGAGTCACGTTCGGTAGTTCGTTTTAATGCCCAGGGAATCAGATAACACTCAGAAAAAATACTCGGAGACTCACAACCTCGGCAATAAATAAAAGAGAAAATAAAAATATCAAGGCGAGAACTCAGGCTTTTTTTCACGACGACTGATAGTGGTTAAGGTGCTTTATATTTGGAAATATCTTTTATATTAAGGAGTTGAAAAGACATGATAATTTCACTGATTTACTATGCAAAAAGGTGATAATTAATTACAAAATATTTAGTCACATATTATAATTAAAGCCTAACTGTTAAGTAATTTCCGCTTTAATTCAAATTGAGGAGGCTATAGACAACAGGTGAAAAAGCGGGATAATATTCTAAAAAAATTAGGTAGCTAGAGTTACACATTTTTGGGAGTTTGTTTTATATGAAAATATATCAAACAATCAGGCAATGCTCAGGCGCACACACACACACACACACACATACACACAAATATCTATTTATATATCATCATCATCATCATCATAAGTCTTTTCCTTGGGACGGGTGGCGCTGGAATGGTAGAGCCTTCCGGTTCTCACCTAGTCTTTAAGGATGAGGTTGCTACCTTCAGACCCTTGTTTTGAAACCAACAGACACTGGTACTTTCACATCTGAGTCGCGCGCTGAGCACCAGGGGGCAGATCAAAACACAGTCAATTCTAACACAAGCACAGTGATTTACCTCTGAACTATTGCACCAATAAACCTTAATTCTAAACAACGTTGATAAGCCACTACCTTATTCTAGAAGGGGTTATGTCCAAACCAAGCAAATTATCTTTCGCTCTCCCTTGAGAAATTACAAGCGTCTGACTCACATGAGCGCCGGACACTGAAAGTCTCGAGACATCGTAAAGAAAGCAATAATTGCCAGGGACTTACCCTGCAGACAACACCACACAACATAAATTCACTTTCGCCCATAATATTCTTACCGCACGATGTAATAAAAGTGTTATGGGTAATGACAGTTTTTCCATAACGTACCTTTGTATGAGATGCAATATGAATGAAAATGCCCAGCTTATATACTCGACTTGAAAAGAGGGGGATCTGCCAAGCGATGCGGCATCTTAAATGTGGTAGTGGGTAAGGCTAACACAATGATAGTTTAGGAAAAAATATTCCAGATACGGCAATGACAAAGTTAAGATGTTAAAGAAACACCATGAAGATGGAACGTTTAGTGATAATTGGCTCTTAATTACAATTAAAACTAATTTTCATTTTTCCATAAATTCCAGGAATGTTCTCATGGAAGTCAACCATAAGAAAATGGGACACCTACAAAATGATCTAATGGCTAATTGTAATAACGGGACTATTCCCGACAAAAGTCTTCAAAAAATACATTTAAAGTGATTTACCGAAGTTATATTAATTACTGAACATAAAAAAACTCGTTCTTGATTATCGTCCTATATTTCTTTCACGTCTAATTGCTGAGCATCTTAAAATAACAAATAATGTTTGAAAACGGCCGTGAAATATAAAAGGGTGTAATGAAACTTTACAATAAAACTCCGTAGAGTTTCACAATTTAACACTGAATGACTGCAACTGATATTCCAAATGAAACGTTAATGATGCCTTAAAAAATCATTCTGAGCAATTTTTTCTTAAAGCAAGGAATTACGTCACTGTTCCGTTGCATTTTCCTCAAACCTTAATCTCAATTGAGCTGACAGACTCCAAACGCTAAAACAAAGGGTCTGTGAGCCAGTTAACACGTTTGTGCAATTAACTGATGTATCATAACTTCTTTGATCTACCCTAATTGGGATTATTAATTTTCTGATAACCTCAGCTATTATATATTTTACTGAAATTGGACTTTCCTCTTTTAATTTGGCATGAACGAATGTTAGACAATGGGTTCGGATATATTCCTTGCTATAGAGGTAAACTCTACACATAAGGCATCTGACAATAATTACATATTCTGAGAAAGTTCAACAATAGGACACATTCCTTAACCTTAAAAGTTAAATCAGGCAGATTATTTTCTATCGAGAAATGATCTCTTTTGCAATCGTCCTTAAAGAGAAACACCGAGTGTTTGGGCAAATTAAACCTCGTTTCGTATTTTGTAGAAAATTTACAGTTTATCAAATCCCGAAAGAAGGAAAAAAAGCAGAACTGATTAACTATCATTTCACCCACTTCCATTCTTCTCAAAACAAATATAAGCAATTTCGTTCTTAAGAAAATACATCCAAATAAATGATATAAAAAATGTCAGTTTCATTACAACAAACGCCCAGAAAAGAAAAATTCTTACCCATTTGCCAAAAACTCTGGGCGATTTTTTTTTTCTGCAAATGGAGAGTAGGAGTGGCTCCCTTTGTGCAAGTCACGTTTCTAAGGAAAAAGTCTACACACTAATTTCTCCCTGAAACTCGAATGCGACATGCAATTAGAGATACGTGCAACGAAGGCCTTGCTTGAACGCATGCATCCAGCGAAGGTCTCATGCAACAGTGTGCTTGATTATCAATACTTCTCAGGACGGGAGACTTCTGACGTCATCCTTAAGGGTGACACTCAAGGTAAACGAAATATTTGTATGACTGTTTACGTATATGTATTACATTCATGCATACATGCATTCACACAGATGCGTATATATATATATATATATGTGTGTGTGTGTGTGTGTGTGTGTGTGTATTTATATAATGTGTGAGTGTGTGTGTATGTGCGTGTGTGCGTTACAACAAAAATGCTGCTGAGATACTAAATTACTTGCAAGGCGTTACCCACATTCCCATTAATAAAGACACAAGCAAGCAAGCAAACATATACCCGACCGTGTCATCAGATGATGAGATACGAATTGCTTGTTTAGAAAACTCGAGTTTGCGGGGCCCTTCCGGCGGAGGCGAAGATGATGAGAGAGAGAGAGAGAGAGAGAGAGATCGGCAGTTTCAGGAGACGTGAAAAATGCCAGAAAAAAGCGAACTGGCAACCACCGTGGTAATGAGAATCGGAAAGGGCCTAATTGCCTTGAACATTTCCACGAGTACTTCCAAGAGCAATATTTCTTCCTCGGTAAGTGAGCGACTTTAGAATTCAGACCTCATAAAAAAAGGAGGAGAGAGAGAGAGAGAGAGAGAGAGAGAGAGAGGCTCGTTCCACTATTGGGAAATATAACGTTAAAGCCTGCCTTTAAGCAGTAATAATGCACTGAACACTGAAAAGGTACATAATTCGTAAAAACTAATGACAAAAACCCAAGAATTCGTTTTCTTCAATAAGTATTTTTCTGTAAGAAATTATTCCAATACTGCTAACGCAAAAAAAAAAAAAAGGATGAAACGCGGGCGGAAGTGAAAATAACACAATAGCTTAGATGTTACAGCCCTTAAGCAACAAATTTTCCCGAAGGTCATCAAATACTTTTTTTTATGACGGAAGCCAAAAATGTGACAAATTCCCTTTTGCTTTCACATGAGGATAAGCACTTCTGATGCTTCCTCGCTGACTTTCGACATTACACATTTACAGGTCATTTTTTTTAAAAGAGATACGGATGAAGCTCACACGATTAAAAATGAAAACGTATGAAAATTAAGAATGACTAAGACAGCGACCTTTCCACAAGAAATAAATTCTTATCAAAGTCATCTACAGTCAGCTGCTACGACCTTGCCCTACATTCTCGTGTCCGAAAAATATCGCTATTCAGTTTTCACAACACGTCCTTCATGGGGTGAGAAAGAAGATGAGAGGGTTAGTTATTTTTTTTTTTTTTTAATTGTAAGGAAATTGTGAAGGTTTTCCACCTAACTGCTTTGTCATCTATCGATCTTACCGTCACTAAACACGTACACAACACCGCGGTAAGAATATCATAAAGCATAACATAAACTCTCCTATCAAGTGAGTGCCGTACGTAACTGTCTAGATATGAGAGAGAGAGAGAGAGAGAGAGAGAGAGAGAGAGACGGTAGATCGATATATCTATCATGACTACTTACGAGCAACCTACACAAATTAGGAGACCCTATTATCGGAAGCTATTACTGCAGGCTATCTTCTATCTCCGTTCAGACACGTTGTTATCTTCTACGTGTTCCTTCTACTTTTGTTCAAATGTTTCTAGTCGCCATCATTTTAAGAACTGAAATATTAAACGGTTATTTATATACAGAGAATTTTTCTTTCCGTTTATCGGAATCATTTTCATATTTTACAATAATTTTCTTTTCTATGGAATATGATGCATGTTGGCTTGTTTCGTATGACTGTAACAGCAGTTACAAGAACAACAACGATGATGATAAAAATATTTTTTGTTTTAAATGAAAGCCAAGAGTCTATAACTACACAGTATATTTTAGTTTTTGTCGTCCTTATGCCGCATGCGCATAAATAAGAAATGCACAAATACACGAACACATACGTATGTATGTATGGATGTACTGTATGTGTACACATGCACGTGAAAAGTATTTTAAATCATAACAACTTTTTCTATATGGTTCCGAATATAAGTTGGCCTCCCAATGAAATAAATTAAAATACAAAGACAAGACCGAACGGGAAAATCGTAGGAAATATAAGAAAACAAAATAATGTCAAAGAGATATAAGAACGTGCGAGGAGGCCAGAGCAACACCTGAGACAGTGTTGCACAGCTGCAATATCAATGGACGCACTTTTGTTTTGCTTTCGTGTCGGGTCGCATCGTGCGTGCATGGACCCTAAAGTGACCTGACATTTCACAGCGCCTCAACTTGAAAAATCTGGTTTGCCGGGGAGAGAGAGAGAGAGAGAGAGAGAGAGAGCAATGCCTACAGCCTACAGTATGCACATATTCAGAACCGGACTTATGGGATGAAATTAAGCTTTTAAAATAAAAAAAAAATAAAAAAATCAGGAAAAATAGTAAGGCACAATCTCTAAGTACGAAAACAATGCTCACGCATATTTAGCAAGGCTGGAATTTTCTTCCAATCTAAATACTTATCGTAAAAATACAACATTTCTATAAGCTGGCCAATAAAACACAAATACAGCCATACAACACTATATGTCAATAACTAAATGGTTTAATCGAGTATACTGTAAAGGCCAAAACTGTGACACTGACCTAGTCGTTTGGACACAATAAGGTTTCAGGTAATCTCATTCCTCCAGAGAATTCGCTGCTGCCCCTCTGCCTGATTCGTACTTACCTAAATTAAATGTTATTCTTTTTCCTTTTTCTTATGAGGTTTTACTATATGCTAATTAACTCTCTTTCGGAATTCTCATGCTACAGACTCTCCCTCTGCTATTAATAATATTATTAGCTAATTTCTCTCTCAAAATATATTAATTCTATACCTCTCATTTTATTGTATCTAACAGTTTTAATGAATTCTCTTGACTTTTATTCTACGCATCGACCGGAATGCGCATGTTAATTTTCAACAGCCATCATAACGACCGGAATGCGCATGTTAATTTTCAACAGCCATCATAATACCCAATGCTGATGGAATGTTAATATGCCGTAAGTCTAAAAAACTAAATTGAATGTTGATGTTGATATTAAAACAAGCAAGAACATTTATCAATTTTAAAATGATGACTTAATAATTTTCATTCCTCCAAAATACAATTGCATACTTACAGACTTACGAACTAAACAAATAAGCCGTTGTTTAAACTGGGAATATTCAGAAAACAGAGCTCCCTCATGTGAAAACAAATAAACAGAGGAAAGAGAACATTTGATGCAAGTGTACACATGTGATATTAATGAGAGATGAATAAACACCACTAAAAATCTATTTACATCCTTTAAAAACTTACATGGAAATGAAAAAAGAATTAGCATTCCCATTTACAGATAATCCTATAAATGTAGAAATAAATAAAAAGACGAATGAATTCGCTAACAAGTTTTAATATTTCGAAGGGAGCGAGAAAGTGAGTACCCCACGATATCTATCAAGAGGTTACTTACGACAGTTCCATAAATTCAACTTGAATTTTAAAATGATTCCAGTTTAGCATCTAGATTAAATATTCAGAGAAATAGGAGTCAGAAACCTATTATCCTCGAGTAGCTCTTAATATTCCAATTTAAGATAAGACACCCAAACATCGGTAGGATTTATCCCACCAAATCCGCCGTCATCCTCAACGTCAACATTAATATCCCATTCCCTCAGCCGCTCCTGAATATTTCATTCGGCTATTTACGGCGCCATTAGTCTCGATTAAGCCATCAACCTCCTCGTTCCTAAAGCCCTGTTCCAATTTCCGAAAGCCCGGCGAGTTCTTTATGCAACCGCCTTAACACGGGTTACGAAACGATAACAAAAGAACAACATTATTTTCTGAACCGAAAGGAGTTCGCAAAACATCACTCTCCGACGCCAATATCAATTAACGTTCGCTCCCGAACCAGGAAGCGATAAAAAAAAATTTTCATGTAACCCCCACCCCATACTCCCATCCCTCCTCCTGTACCCTTTCACTATCCCCATCCACTTTCCTCCATTCACCTTCCATCATCTGTTAAGCTATAGTCTCGCCACTGGCTGCTACCTGGAGGCAAATATTTGCTACTACGAAGAGAGTAAACATTCCCTTACGCCCTCCTCTTGTCATCCTCATTTCATAATCCTTGGTACCGTATGGGTACCTCATGGGTATGTGCCCCTACTAACGGTTCCGCCCCACATAAACAACCCCTGACAACACTCCTTACCTTGTGATGAAGTTCCCTCATGCATCATGCGGTCAACAGAATAAATATTGTACATGTTTAACAATACCAAATATAACTGAAAATGAGTTAACAGTCATATAGATAATTCTAAAATGTTATTTGCTTGCAAAGAATTATTGGCCCATACATTAAGAAGGGGACTAAAGAGGAGAGAGGACGATAACAGAAAAGATAAATCATTAGACAAGTACATATTAGCATACAAAATCGAAAACTTGAATTAAATAAGAGTAAGGCAATGATACGTGGTAGTTTAGGGTAGCAATACGAAATATGTCACATAAATGTGTCATCAACCAACCAACCGTATTTCAAGCCTTGGAAACACATCTCTTGTTCGGTTATTTATCTCTTGAAAAGAGTTCACATTCGCAAGGGGGATGTTCCCCTCCCCCCAATAAAAATGTGTCCATCCACAACTGATCCGACACGTATACATGCGATCAGGAAACTCGTTTCATAGGGCCATCCAATCAGGTTTTATCCCGGCCTAACGGTCCAACGACCAATTAAGCTGGCAGGTATTACGGCAGAATAACATATATATTGCGCTATGGCTGTGACAGTTGACCGTGTACTTTCATCTGATACGAAGGAAGATTACACATATGCACGCACGAGATAACATATATCTATTATATTTTATATATAAATATTTGAATACATGCAAGATTATTACAATACACGCTTTTATTAAAATGCACTAAAAAGTAAAAAAATAAATTTTTGAGACACCAGGATTTTCTTACAATTAATCATGTCTACAAAGAAGGTAAGAAAAATCTGAAGGGTTTCATACAAATCCAGAGATACTGGGAGAGGTCACTATAGGGTCACTAGAATAAAAGCGTATAATAATAATAAACATACTCTGATGGCGGAAATCATACGAAAGAATTTGTCTGTTTCTCCTATGAACTTTGCACAGTAGATTCGGGATCAATCAACCTTATCTTGAATGACTGATACAACACCAGAATAATAATACCCTTATTATTACTGGAAAGAATAACGCTGCAATATCCTTACAGGACACTTACTCACTGATGAAGTTCTTCCTCCGTTGCACAACAGGATACCAGGGTTTCCTACTAAGATAACGCAATTAATCACTCGTTAATTCAGTTATTGTTCTTGCTCTTTTGCGCGTGGGATCTCCAATAATCAATAGATTACCACCGGAAGGGAGAGAGAGAGAGAGAGAGAGAGAGCATTTCAAAATCGAAGCGTCACACCAAGAGGATTCTGGATTGAGCTAACATTCATACAAAGAATTTTTTTTTTTTCAATAAGACAATCGCTTTGGAAACAAAGGCAGGAAATTCTGGCATTTGACCATCCAATTGTGTATTCATCATGAATCATCCTCATAACGGCCAAGAGAGAACTCTATTTCAACATGTGATATTCATCAGGTCGACGGCGAGCGATACAAGTCCACACTCAAAAAACGGGATACCTTTGGACGACGGAGTCCATGACCTTCATTTATTTCACTCATTAATTTAAAGACAATCAATCGGCCGTCTTCCACACGGACGGCTATTCCAGAGCGGCTTTAAATGCGACGCATTTGATTCTTAAAGAAGAATTACTCAAACCTTCAAACTGAAGAGGATCTTCGTAAATTACACCGCCCAGGTGATCACCAGGTGCTATCAATAACACTATTATATTTACCTTGGTAAGAATAATGCTGGCAATCGGACAGAAGACAGAGCACTAACTATAACGAGAGAGAGAGAGAGAGAGAGAGAGAGAGGATCCAGCAGCTTGGTTCAGTCACCCTAAAGAAGAAATGCGTTCATCACTGAATATGGTAACTTCATTCTGCCTGCATCTAAAGAACATTCCACCTCAATTTAAACAAGTAAAAAATGCGCCGAAGTTTCTTCGGCGCAATCGAATTTTATGTACAGCGTATAATGGTGTATGAGCCGCGACCCATGAAACTTTCAGCCACGGCACGGTGGTGGCCTGTCCAATAGCGCTGCCAGACGCACGATCATGGCTAACTTTAATCTTAAATAAAATGAAAACTACTGAGGCTAGAGGGCTACAATTTGGTATATTTGATGATTGGAGGTTGGATGATCAAAATACCAATTTTCAGCCCTCTAGCCTCAGTAGTTTTTAAGATCTGAGGGCTGACGGAAAAAGTGCGGACGGACAGACAAAGCCATCTCAATTGTTTTCTTTTACAGAAAACTTAAAAAAAAAAAAACCACCTGGATCTTTAAGAATAAAAACATTCCACCTGGACAAAAAAAAAAAAAAACACCAAGGTTAGAACATCTCAGAACCCAAGAAATACCAACTTCGCTGTCCGCACGTAAGATCAAGGCTACAAGAAGTTTACGTAGGAAATAGAACACTCACAAAGTCAGGGTCAACACCCCCCTCCCAAAATAAAAAGAAACTGAAATCCTCATTTTGGTATGTCGATCTATCCATGCAGTTACTTGTCAACCCCGCCCCCCGCCCACCACACTCCGAAAAGAAAACTGTCATGGCCCACAAGAAATCTCTCCAATTCCCGATATTCTCTTGTCTTATCCCACACTCAACCTTTCAAAGCCCATCTAATCTCCACGTCCACCTTTTCGGTAGTTCCTCTCTCTCTCTCTCTCTCTGTCTCTCTCTCTATCTCCCTCTCTTCCCCGTTCACTTAAAGCATGATATGCTCATAATGGTGAAGAAGGAAACAATAAGAATCGGTTCACCTCAACTTTCAAAAAAAAGTTTTCCCAAGCACCCTCCAACATCACTTGATGATGGGTCATAACAGGAGAGGATATTCAAAGATGATTAATGAGGAGATTTCTTTAGTCGTCACGAACGAAGGGGAAATTCTCTCTCTCTCTCTCTCTCTCTCTCTCTCTTAGAAGCGGATACATTTTGAACGTTTCACATGTATACTGATGTAAAAAGCAAAATGAATTTCATGCTCTTCAGAAATGTGACAATGCCATTCTGCAAACATCTTATGAGAGAGAGAGAGAGAGAGAGAGAGAGAATCTTGCAGTCTTAAGGATACTGGCACAAGTCTCCATCAGGTGCTTTGTACTTCCTAGAAAAACATAAAAAGGTTTTGTTTGAAAGTCAACGCGAAGATAAAAGTTCAAGAAAAAAAAACTACGTAACAAATGTTTTTATTTTATTTATTTATTTATTTTTGCTTTAGCTGACGTTATAGGACAATTAAATAAGCGGAGAGAAATGTGTCAAATTCTGTAATGAAACGTAATTTCATTTCGATGACAAACGCCGCGGTAATCTTCCTATTACTTTCCTTTATTTAATGCTTCATTTTCCCGTTATTTGAAGCAACTGAACTCAATGGCCTTGTGTACTGTGGTCCGCGTCGCGTTGCTCTAGACATTCAGGCCTAATTGGGTTAATATTACGTTTACGAGGCCTGAATACAGCAGGCGGTTTATGTATATGCACCTGTGATACCGTTTCCCATAAATTCCTCTCGCTTTCACGGAAAGGCGTTACGAGGAAGATTAAAAATATAAAATACGTTACATACATACATACATGCATACACACACACATATATATATGTATAAAATAAAACATAACTATTTAATTCTTTATTTAAGCAAAAAACCCACTTTTATTGAACTACATTATAGGGAAGAACACAAAAATATAAAATCTCAATATTCTATGATGTTTATAACCAGCAAAAATGCAAATAACGTGATTTGGTGAACAGTAAATAAAGAAAAATTAAGAGAGGAGATAAACTTACAAGGAAAAAACTTCAGCATCCAAATCTCTTCAACTCCTCAAAGACGCAACATAAAATTTTTGTCTTAATTTAATGAAGAAATGGAACGCGGCAGCCTACGGTTTCCCCACAAACGCCCAGGCCCAAATCGCTGGCTGGGGTGTTACAATGAGGCCATCCAATGCATATCAAATATATTTCTCGCTGCAAAAGTTGGCCTCATGTTGGCCTATCTCTTCCCTTGGGGCTCGAGTTTACCTGCTTTTTTTTATATTCATCGCTTTCATTTTATAATTTTTGAGGGTTAAAAGTGCAAGAACATCAAGTTGCTTATTCTGTCAGCATCTGAAAAAGTAATATTAATATTTGTTCTAACAAAAACAAATTTTTTTTTTTATATTTTCCCACAATATATATATATATATATATATATATCTATACATACATACATACATACATAACCTGCTTATTCCATCACCTTCAAACAAGGAACATAAATATTATATTAATATTAATATAAATGAGCGTCAACAGATCGTAAGATTGAGCAACGTTATCCGATACGTAAGCCACTTCCAAAACTCGGAATGAGAACTACCCAAGCAAAATTAATAATAATAATAATAATAATAATAATAATAATGATAACCTAAAAAACCCCGCAGCAGTGAGACTGCACACGGCACGCGCTCCAATCCCTAAGAGAGAAAGTATCAGCCAGCAACCAGCACTTCTGCCAGGACGAACGAGCAGGAGGAGAGCAGTCAACGAGGGGATTGGATCGTTAAGAGTATCACATACGGCCTCTCCACACCCTGCAGATTTTCCATCTCTTTCATCCGTTCGTCTCCCTCCTTCCCCCGTCCCCTTTCCAATTCTCTTGCATTTTCGTACTTCCTCCTGCGAAGTTTTATCGCCCAAACCTTTTCTCCCAATACGATCTCTCTCTCTCTTTCTTTCTATCTCTCTCTTCGTTTAATTAATCTGCACATGAAATATGTTCTTATTTCTTTTACCTTATTATACCCACCTGACTGATGTTCATTCATAATTTTGCATATTCTCTTTAATTTCCGATCACTTAAAGGTCATCTGTTTACTCCCAAATTTATCATTCTTCCCTTCTAGTCTCTACTTCGCCTAGTCATACACGTCATTATTATTATTATTATTATTATTATTATTATTATTATTATTATTCGTTTCTTGCTTCACCTCCCCCTCACCCCCTCCTCCTCCTTCCCCATCTCTTCCTGGGGATTTGTTGTTATGCGTTTTAGTCGACGCCTGGGGAAAACATGTGCTTCACTAATCCAATAAGAAACGACCACCAATGCGGCATTATACACCTTTCGCTCAGAAGATTTCGACACCGATATGGGCAAAGCGAGGACGCTAAGTAAATCAGTAAATTTTGCGCATACACAGACTAGGGCATATAATATATATATATATATATATATAAATTATATAAAACACATCTGTCTTTTTTCATATTGGTGTCAAATTTTGATATCCTTGTGATAATCATAGTGAGCTTAATCTGGGTACCGTAAATAATAATAATAATAATAATAATAATAATAATAATAATAATAATAATAATAATAAAACTCCCAAGTCTTATACGGAAAACAAGAAATAAACTTTGATAGAGAAATTCTTATACGGAAAACAAGAAATAAACTCTGATAGAGAAAAAATTTTAATGAATCATTATTTTATTTAAATTAATTAACATCTGTTATGCGTAATAAAGGGTATTTACTTACAACTTAACAAACCTTGGAGGCATAAAACTGTACAAATATATAATTAGCAGGAAACGAGGTCTTGCTCTTTTTTTATTTCCTTTTAATTTTATTTCGCTCCATTTTAAACTTTTACTTTCCTAGATAAACTAGATAAGGAAATCAAAGTTTCCATTCCGTCAGCCTTTTCATGATGAAATAACAATCTGAATAAGAAACTGTGTCCAATGTAGTGCATCTACTCATATTCTCCTTTATCTATCGAGGTTTGGAAAATCACGACAAAACCTCGTAGAATATTAGGTTCTAACGTGTGGAAGCTCTTTATTCTCCGCCATGCTTATGACATGTTAAAACATTACAATGTGAAAATGTCAACGGTGTCTGCATTAATTTTGAATGAATTATACCTTCACGTATGTAATTACAAAACTACGTGTTATGAAGAATCACAGTATATACGCTGCGCATGGAAGAAACATAATACACTGAGTACCGACTCTGAAACAGCTGATGCCTTTTAACCTTCTGGGAAAGCTATGCATTTTGCCGTTTTTGCCAACATCCTTGTGAAACTAGTTTTTTCAAGGTTAATTTAGTATTTTTCCCCTTTAAGGAACACTCTGCGCCGTTAGGGAAAAAGTTTTTAATTAGTTTAAGGTAACTCACTGTTTCTGAGGGGCTGTTTTGTCACAGTGAGCTAAATCTATTTATTTGAGAGGTCTTCTTACACCTTCATTAAGTAATTTATATCTATCTACCAAAGTCCATTTTCCTTAATTAACAGAACTGCTCTTGATAAATTACCAATCTGGTCACTAATTTGGCGTCATAACCAACTGATCGCTTATCAAGTCTTTCAGGTTAACTGATTTGACCTCAACACAAGCGTCCATATTAATCAATCAGCCAAAATCAAAATAGGCAACTTTATACTTGAATATATTCGCTGAAATTTTGCAACCTCTTCAGTGCTTCTGTATCAACACAGCCAAGTTTGCGTCGCGTCGGCAAGAGGCAACAAGTAAGACAAACCCGTATTAGACAAAGCAATTCAATTATTCAGTATAAACTTAAGACAAATATAACATATATTTTGAATTCAGCCAACCTGTAATACCTCGAGTATTTCAGCACTATTGCGTCTTCCACTGATTTTTTAATTCCGTACTTTTACATTCTGTCTTCTGCTTAAGTATAGAGATGTGCAATTTTTGTTTTAATATAAAAATAAAGAATTATCTTCACACATTAGCGCACCTAATTACATATCCACACACACACACAAACACATATACATACATACTTAAATATATATATATATATATATATATATATGTATATGTATATATAATATATAGAAAGATTTCCTACTTTCTCAAAACCAGCTTACATTTCTCTAAACGATCTAAATACAAGTGGTTTTATCACATATACAACGGTAAACTACTCTTCCCTTGTCTTGTAGGTAGCGTCTACTACATTCAAAGGCATCCCAACACCCAAATAACTTACACAAGGAGGTACAAATAAACACAATAGATGCATATAAAGTTGTTTGAGTTATCTATCAGGTGAGGATTCAATAAAGGAAGTGTTATGTCACACAAGATCTTCATTCGAAATGCATTTTACCAGTTTCGCTTTTTATCTAGTCTCCTTTCTTAGAGAAAAGTATGAATTCCATACATTTGGAACTCTTAAATACTTAAAATTAAATTACAATCACACGAATGAAAAGAATGAACGAGTACTTCGGCCGCGAAAACGTAAACAAAACATTATCGGTGTAGTTGCCGGTTTCGTCAAGAGATGGCGTTGTTGCAGGCTCTCCCATAAAGGTCCTTTCAATATCATCTGCAAATGTAACCATATTCTCTTCTCATATCTTCAGATGCTATTTTACTCGGCGTCATATAACAACGACCTAATAGTCCAACACACTGAAACTACTTACCTAGAGTCAGAAGAAAGGGAGAGAGATTTAGAGGTTGAATTGTCACTGTCAGACACTGACTTGCTCCATGACGATGATGATGATGATGATAATTTCGGGGGGTGGGGGGAGGAGGAGGAGGACGAGAGAGGATGCAACGTTGATTTAATGAAAGGATGTTGGTCTAGCTGACAGTTGGTTACGTATTGGCTGCTACGCTTTAGATTAAGTATCTCTGTTGCATTTGGTGGCTGCCGTTACTGTTTGGGTCTGGGAGTCAGGGAAGAGCAGATGGCGATGTCAACAAAATATGGCTCCTTTCTCGCTCTCTGTGTGGATTAGCCGACACGCACACATGCGTGCATAACATCTACCAACAGATTGACACAATCAGTAAGCTTCCGCTTCTTGGACCGAGTCGAGATATAATAACGCGGTCGATCCAAAGCACAAAAGCCCTTTACCGGACTGCAATGACGGCAGCTCTCTGGTGGTGGAAGATTGCCGAGGAGTGCGTGCGTGAATCTTCTGACCACATGCGTCTATTTGTACGCAAGATGTACGTGTAACTATGTGCGACTGTATGTGCTGCTGTGCTTAGTGGCAATGATAGGATGTACTGCAGCCTACTGGGGGACGTGTCACCATGGCTTCGTCACTGTTGTTGCTGTGCTTCTTCCGTCAGATTCCTCCCTCTCTCTCCTTCTATGGTTTTGCTTCTCCTCTCGCTCTCTCTCTCTTTCCTCCTTCACCAACTACTCCTAAGGTCACTCTTTCCCTTCCCTTTCCTCACCGAGGAAAGATAGTTAAAGCACAGGAACACTCATCATCATCATCATCACGGTGCGTCTCGGCGAGACTCCACCAACAGGAAGAATGGATGACGAGCGAAGACGAATCAGGTGATTTGGGAAAACTAAGTTTTGGTGCCCTCGTGGGATCACGAAGCAGGTGTTTTCAAGACGACGTTACCATGGGCACGACGAGGGAAGGCTACGGGACGAAGAATGAACGAAAAGGGCGGCCAATTGTTTTGAATGAGTGGCCGCAGAAGTACACAAGGCCCCCTTAGTGCAACGGCGTTGGGAATGGTACTGACAAGTGCCGAGAGACTCCAGGCTTCCCCTACGTGCCTTGCCTTGCTGGCTGGCTCTCACGGGTGGCACTCACTCGCCGGCGCAGGTTCCAGACCCAACACCAGCGCACACACAACCAGCATTTATTGATCTTACCATGACACACACATACACACACACACACACACACCACGTTCTCCTCTCTCTCTCTCTCTCTCTCTCTCTCCTCCAGCCCAATTTTTAACTTGACAATGCTTTCATCAAAATTTACGGAATACCTAAACCAAAGCAAGAGGGGGAAATCAATTATTCCTCAATCAAACATCAAATTCAGTTTATCAGCCTGTTTCCATGTTCGTGTTAATGAGAAGCATTTTATTCATCAAGCTCCTCTCCTTAAACAAATAGCAACCGCATCCCAACACTAAAAGCAAAAACCTGGACGGTCCCCCACTCCCCTCCCTCACCCCCTTTCCTCGGAGTCCAAAAGACTTTGACTCACAGTGGTATATTCCCACCGGCCGATAACTCATGCTTTATTAAGTAGACTCTGTGCGTCATTTGTGTTGTCAACCAAACCGTCGCAGCGATAATCTTTGGCCTTTCCAAGAAATCACACAAAGCGAAACAGCGACGACAAAAAGAAAGAGAGAAAAGAAACCGAGAGAAAAATGTTGTCGGTAATGGAAAGAAACGTAGATCTTGAAACCTTCATTATCCGACCAAGAATGTGCCAAACAAAAACAACCTTGACACACTTAGTGTAATGTACACAATTCGCCATGAGCACTTAATTATGAATAGGTGTTTACATTTCATAAGCCAGACACGCCGCACGTTCAATGTGCGGTAAAAAAAAAAAAAAGATACATCTTTCGGTATAATTCGTCTAATTTTCCAAGAGTCAAGGAAAACTTTGCAAGTGAGCTATTTCTCAAGAGATCGAAGAAAGAGATTTTATATTTTACAATATTTGTAATATTTCCTGACACTAAATAAAAATACGGGACAAAAAGCTTATTACGGTGATATTAAATAAAGCAAAACAGAATTTAATTTTGATGTGACATATACAGCATATTTCTATATTACGAGAAGTGAAAAATGGTAAAGAAAACCACTCATATTTCTTTTTTTTCTAAATAATTTCTTATAAACACGAAATTAAAATAGTTATGCCCAATAAAAAAAAGTTTACACATAACCATTAGGGGGCGTGAATGCACCAGATAATGAAAAACCTCGGGGGAGAGAGAGAGAGAGAGAGAGAGAGAGAGAGAGAATAAAATCTACAGTCATATAACAACAATGGCAAACATCAACAACAGCTGAAATAATGAAACAACACAGACGACAACAGCAATAAACAATAACAACAACAAAGGCTCCACAGGAGTAAACATGCTCCCAACAACGACAAGAGAGAGAGAGAGAGAGAGAGAGAGAGAGCTGACGGGGAATCCTCTCTCGCTTCCACAAGCTACACCGCCCATCCGATACGCCCAGACTGTATGCATGTGGATGATGACATGACAGGGAGATAACAGTAGCGATGTAGGAGCTGATACGGAGGAAGAGAAATGCGGGTGACTAAGGGAAATGAAAAGCGGAGAAAGACATTACGAAGCGAAATGATAGTAAACGTCAGGTGATACGGAAGAAGAACCACAAATAAATAAACAAATTAAATAATAGAGATGTTACTTACAATATTCATGACAGTACGAGTTACGGCAAAGATACAAAGAGATGGGGAGAAATACTTTGCATAAAGCAGATTTGGCTATCAGCTTCCAGTTTCGACAAGGTGGAAAATATTGAGAGAGAGAGAGAGAGAGAGAGAGAGAAATACTTTACACGAATCAGATTTGGCAATCAGCTTTTCGTTTCGACAAGGTGGAAAATATTGAGAGAGAGAGAGAGAGAGAGAGAGAGAGAGGGGGGGGGGATGGGGAGGTGCATGCAGGAAGGCAGTCAGGAGCATACATAACACAAGCACCGGCAAGCAACGTTTCAAGCGCACTATAACTCCACATTGAATCCTCCTCGCCACATTTTGCTCTCTATTCCCTCCCCTCACCCTCTAATGGTTCACTCCCTTCCCTCCCCTCCTCCCTCAGTAGCAACATCTCAACTCGATCCCTCGTCTCTCCAACTACCCCCTCCCTTCCTCCTCCTCCTCCTTCCCCTCCTCCTGTGCCATCAACTACAAGGGACTTGCTTGATTTTCCGTTGCAGTCTCTGTGTTTGCCCTTCTCGCTTTTGCCAAGAGCGTGACCTCTTTGTTGGCGCACTACCTCGCAGAGAGAGGTCAGGGAGGCAATTCCAGAAAGCAACTTCGAAAGCAATGGCTATTGTGCACTCTCCTTATTTGTCCTTGTTCGTTCGTTCGACGTGCGAGGGCTTGTCTTCTTTCCTCAACCCATTGAAACCCCCAGCTTGAAAAATTCTCTCTCTCTCTCTCTCTCTCTCTCTCTCCTTTATAGGATTTACTTATCGACCGAAAAGGCTGCATCTTTCTGAAGACGCATTCTGCTATGGCATCGTTCTTCCCGAGAGAGGAGAAAGTGCAGTAATGCTGAGAGAGAGAGAGAGAGAGAGAGAGAGAGAGAACTGTTTCTCCTTAATGTATGACATATTGAGTATGATTCAATATTTATTTTCTAATAATGATTTTAACCTAGTCCTCATACCAAGGTGCTAAACGTCAATAAATAAATTATAAAAACCCAAGGAAAAAACAACCATTTATCAATACCCATGCTCATTACGTACAGAGACTCAAACTGCTAATTTTTCCCCTACCTACCAAGATGTTCTCCTCCTTTCCATATGCATCTTTATAGCTCTTCCATTTTTGAGAGCCACAATTTATCTTATTTCTTATAATGGATTTTTAGTAGTGTACGTAGTGTACATCAGACAATCCAAATCATGCGCCATTGCCACTACACTCTTTGCAAAGCTTGAGTAATTCCTTTTGTGATTTCAGTATATTTGGCGATCATTTTTAAGACAAAACAAGACCCTGGGCCTACAGCTTTCCTCTTAGATATTAAGAGATTTTGGGAGTGAATAAATAATACTGTCTTTTTTACCTCATCTTGAACACCATATCAATTTTGTATTTCCGAGGTATAATTTCTCAATCTCTTTATTTCCCGGAAGCGCGTTCTTTTGCTTCAAGGTGAATCAGTTAAACTGCATCAAGAATTATGGGTTTTACAAGACTCTAGATTTCGGCGTTAAGAACGTTTTAACGCTTGCATATGGAATAGAGACTTGAAGTTTCATATTTCAAGGCTCCTGTCACAGCCTGTACATATGGCCCTTCCTACCTCAATCTCTAGTTCGGGGTTTACTGCTTTTTCCAAGTTGAACTCTAATTTCTTATCAGATCGTTGTACTTCTCAAGAAGATGACGATGCCTTATTTGCATTATGCTCTGCATCGTGTGGAGCAAGGTCTTTAGACCCCTGGTGTGGAGAGCCTTAAGGATCTGTTCACTTCCTTAAATAGCGTGACTAGTAACATTTTGTAAGCCTGTTAGTTTTGACGCACTTCCGTGTTACCCAGCAACTGTGAACTGAGAGAAAGTCAACTAGCGTGAGAAAATCTTCTGTTGGCCGCTGAAAAAAACAGAGATCTTCGCCATTTTTGGTTTCTCTCAACGCCTCCTCTCTCATTTCAAAAGAGAGTATGATCTTCATTTTAAGAGAAAAGTACCCTTGATATCATTTTTTTTTACTGGTCAAGTTGTATAAATTCGGGCCACAATCTCAGTAATTAGACGTTCATGCAGATTCACTGGCAAAATTATCTCCAGGAACAAGGACACGCGTGCAAAAGCACAAGCACTGTATTAAAAAGAATTTACAGCAGTAATTTAAGGTTTACCACCACACGTGCCGCAGCAATTTGAAACCCGCCAAAAGCACCACCTCGTTTCTAAAATGGAATCTGAAGCAATTTTTCCGCCGGAAAAGCAATAAAGCAAATCATCACAGGCAACTGCAAGCAGAGTTCAGGTGGACGAAATTACCTCAGTAAACACATCGAGCTTGACATTTATTATTTTTTCACCATATGAAAACAAGTTATTCTCGATGAGGGGAAATAGTAATGAAGGTGTATTTATATCCCGAGTGACTCACTCGATTTTCCAACGTGAGGACAATTTCTTTAAAAGGTCTGAGTGAAATCGAATGGAAATAAATAATTAAAGAAAGATAACTCCAATTCATTTTGAGAAATGTCAGCAAGAATTTCAGTAATAAATGAGAGGCTGGGCCATTCTAAATGCACACTCTTTAAAAGAATCAATTATCTAATCAGTCTCTGTGATGTCAAAAGAGCAGGAATATTTAACTGCTTCCTAATATCACAGAAGAGCTAGGTGGTCTCCTTTAAAGAGAGAGAGAGAGAGAGAGAGAGAGAGAGAGAACCGGAAGTTCGGAAGAAGAAATCGGTGTTTTCATCCGGCTCAGAGTATCTTGCATCCAGTTCCCTCTCCCGTGACCCTTAGGAGAAAGAAAAATCAAGATATTCAATATGTAACAGCCTCTCTCTCTCTCTCTCTCTCTCCCCCCCTCTCTCTCTCTCTCTCTCTCTCTCATGACTATTTCACCTCACTTCAGAGACTGGAGATGTTGAAACAAGCCGATAGTCATACTTATTGTTTGTAAAGTACAGTCAGTCGGTCTCCAATGTTTATGTTACTTCATTGAAGAAACTGAAACAGGCAAGAGGCCATTTTTGTAGAGTACAATCAATCTCTCTCTCTCTCTCTCTCTCTCTCTCTATATATATATATATATATATATACACATATATACTACATATATATATATATACAGTATATATATATACATGTATATATATTTATATGTATACACACAATATATACATATATATGTATGTATATACATATATAAATTACACACACACATATATATATAGATATACACACTAACAGGACCTCATTCAAACTGGATGGTATCTAGTGGAGATACTTTTTGAATAAATATCTCCACTACATACCATCCAGTTTGAATGAGGTCCTGTTAGTAATTGTACTAATGCACAGAACAATTGCGTATGTGATAAAGTTTATATATATATATATATATATATATACACACATATACATACACAGAAAAATACCAAAACTCTCTATAATATCGATCTATTTTATTTTATATTTTAGGGGCATTAAATAGTGTCCTATTCCGGCAACCGTTTTCTGTATAATAATATAGACTTCACAACTCTGGATCAGGAATTTAAATAACACCCTAACTTTCCAGCATTTCCTCATTAAGCCTCAAGAACAAAAATTATTCCACATCCCCCCGCCACCCCTCCCTCCCACACCCCCTAACATGCCCAAAACCGCCTAACTGTTAGGAAATAAAAACGTGGCAAAGGAAATTTATGCAGATGAAGTCATTTCGCCCGTAAAACTTTACGATAACAATATTTCCTCTCCTGGAGAAAGGGAAAGCCCAGAGATGTCTTCATAATTCATTTGCATTTTTCTTCTGGTTCCTTGTAATGGAAATGAATGAGCTGGAATTTAGCTTCGTTTAATAATTTTTTTTCCTTTCTAGCGTTCCTTGCAGTTAGGGGAAGCGTTGTGGATACAGAAATCCACTACTGTGATGATGGCAAAATCTATTATTGTTACGAGACCACTATCATTACTAGCTGCAATAGTAATATAGTAAAAAATCATTAGTATTATGTGCAAAAGCGAGGTTTCTTCTATCTTATTAGCAATAAAACATGCATGAAAAATGAATTCGATTAGAAAAAATACAATAAAATGAAATGAATATGACTTTAAAGAGGAAACTAAACTTGAACTATTTGACTCAAAATATCTTCCCGTAAATTCTAACCCAGGTTGATAATTAATAACTACTGGAATTTTCCTCGGACTCAAAATGACCATCGGTTCACTAAGATTAGCAACAGAAAAACAATAATAATGATAATCATAATATAAGCATGCTTAAACCTTGGAAATTTACCCAGGCATATCAGTATTTACGGGTGACAGCACACAAATAAAATACAAACAAGGCCACATAAAAGCGTTTTTTCATGTGCGACGAGTGAAAAGGCCGTCTTTACGGGAATGCCAAGGCTATGGGAATCTAGAGTAAACTAAGAACATTATGCCACCGTTTAGTATGGCATGAAAACTGCAATGAAAGAGGTTTAGGGAGTTTCCTCTCCTTATAAAAGCCTTTGGGAAGCTAATACGCTTTCCTTTTGAGAAGAACTAATCGCTTCACAATCAAATTATGTACATGTGCAAGAACCGGACAAAAGAGATGGCAAAACAAGGGAAGACCGAAAAGTATCTTAAGAACAAAGTGGTGAAATACTTTAAAGTATATTGTGGAGAAAGAAAAACTACAAATGTAAATAACTGCATTATGGATATAAATCTTGTTGAAAATAAGTGCATAATGAATATAGCTATTTCTACAGTGTTATTTGACAAAAATATAATGACCTTTTTCTTTTACAAATGCATTTTAAATAATTCTGCATACGATACATAAAAGGAATCATATGCAATGCAACATATATCTCACTAATATTGGAGTAATTATAATAATTTTTTCAACAATTTTAAATTTGAATCATACGACGTATTTGTCATATACGGTATTCTACAATATATGACAGCAGATGGATGTTTAACTTTTACATAACTCAGTAATTTTCCTAAAAAAATCACAAGATGTGCACTTTTTATATACAATTATGAAACTATATATTTGAAGCTTACTAAAGTGACGTTTATTTGATTTTTTCTACATCATCGTTAACGATAATCAAATTTGAAATTCAAGGCGTAAAAGAGAAAGAAAAAAGATAACGTGATCAACCTTAATTTACGATGCACGGAGTTTCTAGCATATAACATACATAAAAACGTCTTTACCATCTGCTACACTAAAACGAATTACGCCAAAAAGGAGAATCATAAAACATCTCCAAAGAGGCCATTAAAAAGTTTTCCTTTAAAACCTTCCTCTTAAAAGAGGAAAAAATATTCCGGAAACAGAAAAGCCGCTGACCCCATGCAGGGAAAACTCCCCACCTTTCCCACCCCGTGCAGGGAAAAATCCCCACCTTTCCGTCCCCGTGATGGGAAAAATCCCCACCTTTCCACCGAACACGAACTATAGCCCCCAATCCAATTCCCCAAAACCCTCCTACTTCTCATCCGAGGAAAAATGACAAATGTGCCACTGCAGTCGTCGTTTTCTGCATGACTGCTGTGTAAGGTAGTTTTCAAACTACTGTCCTTTTTTTTTTTTTAATCTTACGCGTTAAATTTGGTCTCAAACCTAAATAACACGTTCCACTGTAATGCTTTTTCTCGAGGTCGGATCAACGTTTTATTTATACATGTACATCTCCAGTTTAACATTTAGTGAATTCATATATTAAATAATCAGGGTCAATTTTCTATCCATGAGATCCTACGACCATATATTACATATATATATATATATATATATATATAAATATATATATATATATATATATATACATATTCATACTACTCGTGTTGTTAGGCTTCAATAAGACGGGATGGTTTAGATTATGTCTTCGAAAACTATTAACTGGTAAACTGAACTTTGTAAGATAAAGAGTCGGGAATTTAAATCATCCCTTTTCATTGAAGACTAACACGAGTTGAATGAATATACCGTATATACACAGTGAACCTGTGTGGCTATTTTCTGATTATATATATATATATATATATATATAATATATATATATATATATATAATATATATATATATATATATATGTGTGTGTGTGTGTGTGTGTATACACTACTCAGCGCACGCTAAATCACACTCGTATATACATACATTATAATATATATATATTATATATATATATATATATATATGTATATATATAATATATATACATATATTATATATATGTGTATGTGTGTGTGTGCAGAAAGACTAATAGATAGGACAGAGATAGATAATGACACTTGTATGGTAAACGTGAAAAGTCCCCAAGTATCTCACTTCTGGAATGAGCTTAAAAAAACTTCGGGTACTTCAAGATCAAACTTCGCCAAGTGAAAATATGGAAGTTATAATTTCATATTTGTTTGTCTCTGAACCCCGTTTTTAAATAAAATCAAAATACAACAAAAGTTTGGGATTGTACGTCCTTTCATCACCTCGAAGCTGGAAAAAATATATAAGGACGAAAGAATCTAATAAAAATTTCCTACCACAATATCTTTTAGGCTTAAAGAGGATCCCTCACAGATTGCGGAAAACAAGGGCATTGTTGAGAGAGAGAGAGAGAGAGAGAGAGAGAGTTTTATATTCGCCTCTCTTACGCATGAAAGACCTTTAAAACTATCAAAAATTAGCGCATTATGCACGTCTATTAACGTCTGCATAACGGACACACACATACACACACACAGAGAGAGAGAGAGAGAGAGAGAGAGAGAGACTAATAACCGTACTACAAAAACTACATCCCCATAACAATACCACATGACACCCCCAGCGATGAAATATGAAACTAATATATCAGAGGGCTATTGCTATTACAGCAAGACATCTGGAACCAAGGCGACAAAAACAATGGATTCTCATAATAAAAGAATGTCAAATTTTAACATTTAATTTTCGTCATCCCTATCAAAAACCTTTCGAGCTTTTAAATCTATTCTATTAAATACCGGAATGCTGTAAGAAAAGGGGTTTTAGAATTACAGATAAATTCGACACATATAAACACACTAAGAGATTCTAAAGGTTACGATACAGAAGTTACTTAAAAAAACGAAAAAAGGGAAACACGGGTGCATAAATTACGAGTGTATTGCTAAACTCCTTTTCACAACACGTAATAAATTTTGTGGAACCAAAAATTAGAACTAAACATGGATCAATACACCACAAACACTCAGAGAAGGGCAAGTGAGGTCTGTCAGTGTAGCGTCTTTGCAATACACATAAAGAGGAACGTTATTATCATAAAAAAATGAATTATCCAACGTATGCAACTAATTGCAATTCCAGCGTACTCACATTAACGCTAATCACCTGAGTTAAGTTGCCCCAAAGCACTAATACACCAATGTAGCGACCTCTATTAATAACCTTGTTATTTTTCAAAAATAATAATATGCTTTGACTTTCATTTTAAGGTTGCATTATACCCACACTCCTCATGTAAACGCACGCGCGCTTACACAAACATACATACACAAATATATTTATATTATATATATATATGTGTGTGTGTGCGTGCGTGC
>JANJGK010008452.1:0-10000 GCA_039081455.1 Macrobrachium rosenbergii
AGTTATAAGTGGTTTTGGTTTTTGGCATTTGTGATTAGTTGAGAATTATTGTCGGCTGCATAGTGCCTTTGTAAATAGTTTCTTTTCTGTTTATGGTCACGTGATGTTTTGTGGGGATATCGTACAATTTTCAATATTGCTTTGGAAAAAGCTTTGATATTTAGATATAGCTTATTGTTTTATGTCAATTATATCTCGTGATACTTAAATCTGATTTAGAAAAAAACAATGGTGTTAGTTGCAAACAGTAAATGGGTTACTGTTATAATAATAGTAGGTTTCTTTTGTGTTAACAAGGTCTAGGCTTCAGAGAATTTGTTTAATAAGTTCGATCACTTTTACGTTGTTGAGATTGGGAGAGAAGCAGACCATTCCTGAGTTAACGTATTAAAATCATGCATGTATGTATGTATGTATGTATGTATGTATGTATGTATGTATGTATGTATGTATGTATAGACAGATAGATAGATACAATAAGTTTCTTTCAGTTTGCGAGAGAGTGTATGTATGTATGTATGTATTTATAGATAGATAGATAGATAGATAAGTTTCTTTCAGTTTACTAAAGAGAGAGAGAGAGAGAGAGAGAGAGAGAGAGAGAGAGAGAGAGAGAGGAGAGAGAGAGAGAGAGAGATTTCTTGCGGTTTACTACAGATAGAGGGAGAGAGATAGAGAGGTTTCTTTCAGTTTACTAAAAAGAGAGAGATACTAAAGAGAGATAGAGAGAGAGAGAGACACTAACACACACACACACACACACACACACACACACACACACACAGAGAGAGAGAGAGAGAGAGAGAGAGAGAGGAGAGAGAGAGAGAGAGAGAGAGAGAGAGAGAAGCTCCGTTCCAATTTCTGAAAAAATTAAAGTATTTATTTACCTTGATTGATTTCCCACAATAGAAC
The DNA here is from genome assembly GCA_039081455.1 of Macrobrachium rosenbergii. Classification (NCBI taxonomy): domain Eukaryota; kingdom Metazoa; phylum Arthropoda; class Malacostraca; order Decapoda; family Palaemonidae; genus Macrobrachium; species Macrobrachium rosenbergii. The sequence goes on from JANJGK010008452.1 coordinate 913, forward strand.
AGTAACACAATATCGTATCATATTGGAAACAGAGAATTTCACTGATTCATGATCCGCCGAGACTTCAAAAGGGTTTTCAATTTAGGCAACGTTGTCGATCCATCATTCAATCAGCGGTCGAATAGTCTTTACATTTAAATTTCACATAAGGATTCGTATTTTATCGGAACGTAATGCCCTTTCTCGCTGATGAATCTCTTGCACAGATTAAGAATCAATACGTAATGTAATGGAATTACTTATTCGGGCTTAACATTCGTTTTAGTTTTCTGGTGAAAGAAAACTATTGCGTCGGTTTTGTCTGTCCGTCCGCACTATTTTCTGTCCGTCCTCAGATCTTAAAAACTACTGAGGCTAGAGGGCTGCAAATTGGTATGTTGATCATTCACCTTCCAATCATCGAATATGCCAAATTGCAGCCCTCTCGCCTCGGTAGTTTTTATTTTATTTAAGGTTAAATTTAGCATTATCGTGCGTTTGGCAACGGTATAGGACAGGCCACCACCGGGCCATGGTTAAAGTTGTATGGGCCGCGGCTCATACAGCATTATATCGAGACCACTGAAAGATAGATTTATTTTCGGTGGCTTTGATTATATGCTGTACAGGAAACTCGATTCCGCCGAAGAAACTTGGGCTCATTTTTTTTACTTGTTTACAGTACCAGTCAATATGTTTTCGATTCATAGCTGGTTACGCCAGTTCTGAAATCCTTTCAGTATTCATCAGTTCTGTCGGAAACTGAATCAATAAAAATTTCTCCGTATTCCAATTTCTTATCGAGATTTTTCAAGAGAAATGTTATAGCTGAAGATATCGACTTAATCATATTTTTATATATATTTTCTTTTTATTCATTATACTTCACAAATATTATTTATCGAATGATTTGGTGTTCTTTTCAAGAGGAATATGATACCTCAAAATATTAATTTTATCAATTTCTTTTACTAATACAAATGTATTTATCCATTATATTATCATTATACTTTATTAATATTCTTTATTGAATGATTTAGTGTTTTTAATAGCATGTTCCTATTCCAATAATATTCATTCGTTTAGAAGGAATAGCTTCATGATTCTGTAATTAATCCCTCTTGTATAATCCATTGTTTTCCTAACATTTGTCAATGACAAATTAGGCTTTTCCATGTTCCTGCTTTATTCAATTTTCTGAACCATTTTCCCTCAAGTTTTCCCTCATACTCGGTATTATAAAGCTCAAAGCGCCTTCGCTGCCCCCTTTGAAAATGTCAAGCAAGTCAAACAGGCTTTCACAGACGAGTGAATTGAGCCTGCAAATAAGACTTTTCCTGGAAGCACCCTGAACGCTCAGGCATATTATGCATTTCATGGAATATGTAACGAGGAAGTTATTATAGTCACGCTTGATTTCTTGTTGATAAATTAAGCATGTCAGTATTTTCATATGTCTTCGTTCTTAGTTTTAGATGAGGGCACGTGTAGGAGAGAGAGAGAGAGAGAGAGAGAGAGAGAGAGAGAGAGAGAGAGGAGAGAGAGAGAGAGAGAGAGAGACTGCATTTAAGGTTGTTGCTATCTTAAGCATAATGACATGCATGACTCTAAAGAAGAGAGAGAGAGAGAGAGAGAGAGAGAGAGAGGAGAGGAGAGAGAGAGAGAGAGAGAGAGAGAGAGAGAGAAGTGTGTGACTCGAGACATATTTTAATGACTGTTATGTAATTGCAGTGTCGAACGAATTTCAGAACTCTCTCTCTCTCTCTCTCTCTCTCTTGCAGTGTCGAACGAATTTCAGAACTCTCTCTCTCTCTCTCTCTCTCTCTCTCTCCTCTCTCTCTCTCTCTCTCTCTCTCTCTCTCTAAATTATTCCTTATACATATTTGCACACAATAAAAGGTTTTGTTACATCTAGACAAAGTTATTCTCTCTATCAATATGACCTCTCTCTCTCTCTCTCTCTCTCTCTCTCTCTCTCTCCCCCAGAGAACTATTCTTTTATATAAATTTCTACATTAGTCAAAGTTTTACTGCTTCTATCAAAGTTGTTTTCCCCACCAACATCACCGCCTCTCTCTCTCTCTTCTCTCTCTCTCTCTCTCTCTCTCTCTCTCTCTCTCTGCACGTGGTGTGACATAACTGTACCCACGTACTTTGTGTGTAATATATTCAACGCCATCTCCGTCTCATTAGTCTTTGGTCCCTGGACTTCTTTAGGCTTTGTCGGTCCGCTATGTACCTTTTGTTCAGCGGATCTTTTATCCTTTTTTAAGGTTTGTGTTTATTCTTGAAGCTAGTCGCCAAGGAAGGCCTTTGAGTACTCTGATTTCCTTTTTTTTTAATTCCAAATATACAAATTTGTACTTTATGCCTCTCTGCTTGTGCATGTAGAAATTTTTATCAAGAACTGTTGCGTAGAGAGAGAGAGAGAGAGAGAGAGAGAGAGAGAGAGAGAGAGAGAGAGAGAGAGAGAGAGAGAGAGAGAGAGGACGGTGATATCGGTAACGGAAATAACATTGATGTAATGAATACCTGAATTATATATAAATTTACAAAAAATAATTCTTCAGTAAGAGAGAGAGAGAGAGAGAGAGAGAGAGAGAGAGAGAGAGAGAGAGAGACGGGATATTGGTAGCGAAAGTAACTTTGAAGGATATAATAAAACCTTTAATTACCTACGTTACTTGGGCGCGGGATTGGAAAATGATTTTGTAGGTTAGAAAGTCGACCCAGCTTGACATTACAATAGGATAGAGAGCTTAAACGTTTATGAAAGGTCTCACAATATAATTCTAAGTAATGGCGTAACATAGAAAAAGAAATTAGATACCATGACGAAATATTTTAGATATGTTATTAAAAACAGTTCATTGTTGTTCAATAAGGACAATATTTGCAAAGAAAAATCATTGTATTCGGGGCAATAACGGAGCTACTGATAGGCAAAAAAAATCATTAAATAAATATGAAGTTCAGTGAAATAAAATACAATAGATAAGAATCAAACAAATAAACAGCAAATAATATATAGTGACAAGGAACTGAAGTAGTTTATGGTAGAGAAACATCGCATTTGGAGACTGAACCAAGACCATTTTAAATAAGTAAAAAATGCGCCGAAGTTTCTTCGGCGCAATCGAGTTTTCTGTACATCGTATAATCCAGGCTACCGAATATAGGCCTATCTTCCGGTAGTCTTGGTATAATGCTGTATGAGCCGCGGCTCACGAAACTTTAACCACTGCCCGGTGGTGGCTTGTCCTATATAGTTGCCAGAGGCATGATTATGGCTAAATTTAACCTTAAATAGAATAAAAACTGTTGAGGCTATAGGGCTGCAATTTGGTATGTTTGATGATTGGAGGGTGAATCATCAACTTACCGAGTTGCAGCCCTCTAGCCTCAGTAGTTTTTAAGATCTGAAGGCGGACAGAAGAAATTGCGGAGAGAATAAAGTGCGGGACGGACAGACAAAGCCGGTATAATAGTTTTCTTTTACAGAAAACTAAAAAACACAAACATGATATTTACATTACTGATATGGAGGCAAAAACATTTATTGCATCAATCTTTAAGAAATTCATATCATATAATCTAAAACTTTCCTTTGGAAAATCTCTAACAAAGTTCATAAAAGCCTGAAAACTCTCACATTATTATTCAGGAAAACTGGGGAACCAGATTTCCTCTGTTAAAACTATGTAAGTGAGGGGCGACGCCTCGAATATTAAAAGCATAAGCGGAAAGTGAGACGTATTTTAAATATAATTATTCTCCCTGATTCGCTGTCAGGGATCATTTGATTGGTATTTCGGCTGATAGAAGTGATTATTAAATTCCGTTAACCCATTAGTGGGGTAGAGCCGTCAGTGCACCTCACGCGATTCACTGTAGGCGTTACTAAAGGTTCTTTGCATCGTCCCTTCGGCCCCTAGCTGCAATCCCTTTCATTCCTTTTACTGTACCTCCATTCATATTATATTTCTTCCTTCTTCTATCCAACCTCTTTTAACTGTTTCATAATGCAACTGCGAGGTTTTCCTCCTGTTACACCTCTCAAACCTCCCTACTCTCAATTTCCTTTCCAGCGCTGAATGTAACTCAAAGGTCCCCAGTGATTGGTGTTTGGCCTAAACTCTATATATTCCATTCCGTTCCATTCCTAAATGCCGTGATACCTAATTACTGATGATGCTAATGAGGGTGGTTTGATTATTGCTTCCGTTTGGGAATTAATGGGGTAATTATGCGGTCATGATCGACAGGAATTAGACTTTGAAAACGTTATGGGTAATTCAGCTTGTTAATGATCAGTCTGCAATAATTTATCAAACTCCTGATCACATTCAGCGGAAGATTAAAAACTTATTTGCACATTAAACAGATGAAACATATAAAAATAATAAGTCTATTTCTAAAATATAAAAGCTAAAATGGCATATTTTTGAGTGATAAAGGCTAAAACAGCCTATTTCTGAATTATAAGAGCTAAAATGGCCTATTTCTGAATCATAAATATTGAAATCGTCTATTCCTAAACTTTTAGCTTGTCTGAATTATAAGTTGGCTACTAAAAATAGACTAATTCGCAACTGTAAGAACTTGAATAGTCTATTTCTAAATGATAGATAGTAAAATAGTCTATTTCTAAATCATAGAAATTAAAATGGATAAAAAAAGCATTAAAAATAATTTATTCCCAAATTGTAAACACTCAAATAATCTATTTCTAAATTGTAAAGACTAAAATAGCCTATTCTAAATTATAAATATTACCGACCAACTCAAAGGATACAGTTTTTTCTTTTCAAACACTCACATAAACCACTCGTCTCAGAAGAGGCCTGAGTGGAATGCACTCACGCATCTCCGAGACTTTTAACCTTTGCACGAGGCCAAACAGAGGCACCAGAAATGAGAAGAAGAAGAAGCAAAACAAAGCCATTACCTTCCTCTTTGAATTTTTGAGATGCATTTTTGCCCTTGACGAAAACACACAGTCACGAGCACACAATGAGATAGAAAGTCTGAGAAGAACGAGAGAGAGAGAGAGAGAGAGAGAGAGAGAGGAGAGAGAGAGAGAGAGAGAGAGAGAGAGAGAGAGAATTCTTGAAATGCAGTTTGCCTTTGATGAAAACACAGACACAAGCATGCAATGAGATAGTGAGTCTGAGGAAGAAGGAGAGAGAGAGAGAGAGAGAGAGAGAGAGAGAGAGAGAGAGAGAGAGATTTGAAAATGTCAGTGAATAAGGAGGAGACGAGAAGAAATTCGGGAAATAGTCTGAACAAGAAACAGTGAAGTTAGCCTGTTTTGTGTGTGTGTGTGTGTGTGTGTGTGTGTGTGTGTGTGTGAGAGAGAGAGAGAGAGGAGAGAGAGAGAGAGAGAGAGAGAGAGAGAGATTAGGAGGGGTGGATTTCCAAAGCTACACTCACTCCCTGACAAGTTACAATAACAAGTGATCACGCAGAAAACATAAAGTCAGTTTCCTTTTCCTGCAAAGTCTTAGCCAACAAACAAAGTCCCCTTCTCTTGTTTGTGGGCGTCCTTTGTGGCTCTTCCGAAGAGGAGATCCTCTGGATCAAGTTCCTCTTCCTGAAGCTCTGTCCCGTTTCTCATTTCCTGGCCATGATACCAGATCCCTTCCTGCTTGCTGCTGCCTAGACTAGTATTTTCTTTTTAAGCGACCCTCTCTCTCTCTCTCTCTCTCTCTCCTCTCTCTCTCTCTCTCTCTCTCTCTCTCTCTCTCTGTACTCTTCATGTAACTTGTATTACATTCATCGCACAACATGAGTGACCAGTTTTTGATTTCTCAACCGAAGATAGTGGACTATATGGGATCTTTCTGGAAGAGAGAGAGAGAGAGAGAGAGAGAGAGAGAGAGAGAAGAGAGAGAGAGAGAGAGAGAGAGAGAGAGAGACGTGTACATGCAGTATTCCTTTAATTTGTATGCCATCAAAATCTAGGGGAATTTGATGAAATATTGACCCTACTAGGGAGAATCAGTTTATAAAATTCTCTCTCTCTCTCTCTCTCTCTCTCTCTCTCTCTCTCTCTCTCTCTCTCTCTCTCTCGAACACATACAAATACACGTTCCCTATCCAATTACTGTACAAAAGTTAGCCAGTGACCAAAAGTTTACCTCAAACGAACTTCTTTGTCTTGCCACATTCAAAGCTTATTTACGAACACACACACACACACACACACACACACACACACACACACACACACACACACACACACACACACAGAGAGAGAGAGAGAGAGAGAGAGAGAGAGAGAGAGAGAGAGGCATCTGAATACAAGCATATTTTCCAGACTCCAGGAATTGAATTCATGTAACATCTCTTGTTTGTTGTTTTCGGAAAAGTTCGGAAAAGTTTCTTGTCTCTGTCTCAAAACTCTGACAGCTTCTGTTCTGTGGGAGACAGAAATTGACTTAGCATTTCTCTTACTTCAAGAAAATTGCCATTTTTACGTAAATGGCAAAGGTCTCCTGTTCTATTTTGGACGCTTGTAACAACCTGAAGTAAAATTCTTATTTTCCGCGTGGATAACATTAGATAGAATGGGAAATTTTGACCATGTCATATTCCTGGTATTAAACTTCAAAATCTGAATAAGGAATGCAGTTTATAATGAAAACTGCTTATGTTAGAGCCTGGCAACGTATGTTAAATTCCTTGTATTTCCACAGTGTTTCCGTGGATGAAGTATATAATAAGTCCTCTCGTGAAAATAAAAGGAAGTGGTACCAAGGCTTTCAACTTTTATTTCCAAAGTCATCTTCAGGGCACCCTAAAGATGACTTTGGAATATTAGTTGAAAGTCTTGGTACCTCCCTCTTTTATTTTCCCCTGGGGCCTTATTATATCTGTTATATACTGTTCATTTAATATTAATTTATTATATATTATATTATAATCGAGTAGGAATTCGTACCATGGCAAAGTCTCCAGACATTTTGATATAATTTATATTTATCATTAACTCGCATCATGGAAAATAATTCGCACCTTATTAACTCAACATTTACTTCGAAAATGGTCTGCACCCTTCATTTATTTTATTTTTCCCTTTCCTTAACGTTCAAGTGATCTCTAATAAGTATGAAACGCATTATATAATGTTTACATGGCCCTGTTTACGCGTGACAAACACATGTTCGGTAGGACTGAATCACAACCTCTCGGTTGAAGAGTCCGTGATTAGCAGGAGAAAAATTAGGTTGATTGTTTGAATAAATGATTACCTAATTAAGAGCTCTTTAACGTAGAGCGTTATAACAGAGAGAGAGAGAGAGAGAGAGAGAGAGAGAGAGAGAGAGAGAGAGAGAGAGAGAGAGAGAGAGAGAGAGGTTGTTGTATAAGAATATTATTTAGAAGTAGAATGTCTATTGATTTAACAAAATCAGTAATAACTATATCACGTTTTTTATTTATAAAATCTACAGAATTTTCAGAGTAAGAATCTTAAACTGAGATGTTGATGAAAAGCCTTTGATTATTAGAATAGTTTTTTCCATTTTCTATATAAAAAAAAATAGAATTTTATAGGATAGATGCAAATGAGTTTTATATCCGAAAATGGTTATTTGATTTTTTTTATAGAACTTCATAATTTTTTATTTTTTCTGTGATATTCATATTTATTTGAAAGCAGCAAACAAGAATCAATAAAGCTCCAACCCCACTTAAAAACCGACAAACAAAAGCCCGACCATCCAGAAAAATGACATCAAAAGGTCTACCCACAACAAAAAAGTGCCAACAAAAGTTCCATCCCACACAAAAAAAGCGGCAAACAATAGTTCCATCCCACACAAAAAAGCGACAAACGAAAGTTCCATCCCATACAAAAAAGCGACAAACACAAGTTCCATCCCACACAAAAAATAGGCAAACACAAGTTCCATCCCACACAAAAATAGGCAAACAAAAGTTCAATCCCACACAAAAAATAGGCAAACAAAGTTCAATCCCACACAAAAAAGCGGCAGACAAAAGTTCAATCCTACACAAAAAAGCGACAAACAAAAAATTCAATCCCACACCAAAAAACGGCAAACAAAAGTTCCATCCCTCACAAAGCAGTGGCAAACAAAATTCTGAATCCTCAAAAAAAAAAAAAGAAAACAAAAGCCCAAAACTCACGCAAAAACCCACGAACAAAACTTTCACCCCACAACCCGGCAAACAAAAGCTTCACGCCGCACAAAAAATCAGGCAAACAAAAACTTCATTCCACGCACAAAAAAGGTGAACAAAAACTTCACCCCACACAAAAAAAAAGGCGAACGAAAACTTCACCCCACACAAAAAAAGGCAAACAAAAACTTCACCCCACACAAAAAAAGGCAAACAAAAGCCTCACCAAAATAAAGTGACCAAGAAAGCAAAACACAAAATAAGAAAAACAGAAAAAAGCCAACTAAACAAGGAGAGCTGCAAGCGAAGGAATTTCAAAAAAGTTGAGAAAATGTGTGAATGATCAAAGCAAATCTCAGAAGGAACATATTTTACATATATATTCCCGACACCACTGAAGGGAGTGTACAGGGACGCCGAGAAAAAATTCTCGTATTTCCGAGGGGAGGAAACTTACGGGATATGAAAGGTATTTCTAAAAATTCTCTCCACACTTGACTGCTTTCCAAGGCTCGAGAAAGCAGTCGGGTATTGCAGAGGAAAAATCTCGCCTTACAAAAAATGCGCTTTTGCTTGGGATGTGAAAGTGCGGTTGGAAATAGTATAAACATGATTTAGGTCTGGTTTTCAAGGAATGCTGTAGCCATGAATCTTCCATGATTTTATACTCTTTAATTATCAATAATTTTTATGATGAATTCATAACCAAACATAGTAATATAATTAGGCAGAGATGGAATACTTTGAATGAATTTCTAGTTTTACTGGGCTTTGAAATCAGTAGAATTCCATGTGTTAATATTATAGGACTCTGTACGATGTGATTCTAAGTGATTCTGTAGATTCAGAGCCTCTGTGTGTACACCTTTTTGAAATACGGTTGTTAGTGTACCGTGTACTGAATGACAGAGCAGTGTAAGCATGACCAAGAACTTGGTAAAGGCAACATTGTGTACAGTCT